>JACXGM010014238.1:0-22050 GCA_016801145.1 Umbra pygmaea
GCTTGCCGCGGGTGCGCCGCGGGTGCGCCGCTGATCAGGGTATTGTTTATTAAAAGCGGCCCACCGGTGGGGCGACCGCGGCAAAAAGGCGGATGCCGCCGGCGCGCCGCTGGTCACCCGCTTTGCAAAAAAGCTCAGCGGCCGCGGTGGCAAAAAGCAGGCGTGCCGCCGGTGGCCCGCTTGCGTGTTGCCTACTGGGGATGGTCTACTTCCTCTTTCAGAGAAAAGCGATTTAAATGGGATAATGCTTTATCATTCCAAAGACACGCGTGCCTATTATTGAAAAACACAGTAGAATCAACTCTATTTCCCTCATAGACATTTCTCCAGAAGAGTTCAAATGGCGAAATACGAAATCTCTTTTCTCATTGCTATTTTCATAGCCTAATATTTGTAAAGCTATAGGTATTAGAATCCTCAAATGCGCACATTTATGTACAGGACCGAATGAAGGCTGCAAGTTATTGGACTAGTCACTGTAGCGTCGCATGAATAAACCTTCGGAAAAAAAGACAAATGTTGGTTTGCAACACTTCTGGGTGAACAAAATAAAGTTCTGACATAGGCTACAAACGTTAAGAAATACAACTTAAGGGAAATACGATGTAGGCTGTAGTCTATATATTTTGTTCAATAGATTACAGTGATAGTAGCTGCAGCTAATTGTGTACCGATTATAATAAAACAATCAAATCATTTATATGATGACGTCATTATCCCTGTTCGGAGAAAGTCACTTCAAACAGACATTCTCATCTTACACAAAACGTCTGCGAGGCTTATTGCAGAACACAATGCAGATATTGCATTCGCTCTCACAAACACGTTCTCATTTTAGCTAATTAGGGAAGGAGACGTAAACTATTGACATTTGTAATAAATATTACACATTCTTCAACTGCAATGTAAAATATGTTCTTCTGGATATGTAGGAAGATTTACTTTTCGGTATTTGAATTGGCTGATCAACATCTAAGAAATAGCAGATTTTAGCTTGATAAATGTGACATTTGGCAAAGTTATTAAAAGTACTTGTACTCGTACTCGTACAGTGCCTTGCGAAAGTATTCGGCCACCTTGAACATTTCGACCTTTTCCCACATTTCAGGCTTCAAACATAAAGATATGACAGAGAACCGTACGTTTTTTTTCAACTCCCCAATTTGCACTCAATGTTGGAGTTGTCTATAATACGTTGTTGACACCTAACGTTTTAGGCTACAGTGTATGTTTTCTGTGTAACTAATTACTATACGTAATATAGTTGTGTATTCAAGGTGTGAAATGACACGCTTAAGCAACCTAAGTCAACAAACAGTTGTAACGTTATGTCTTCATTGATTGTCGTTGATGGGTCAGTGAGCACAGTTTACATGCCAGGACTATTCCGGTTTTAAACAGAATAGTGGCGCCTGTAATAGTCCCTACATGTAAGATGCACTTTTTTCAGTAAGTTAGGCCTATGTGTTCTCAATGCTTCAAGGTTTTATTGAATGCTACCTCTGACTAAGAATGCATTACTTTGGACTTGTATAGTCTTTTATTTTGGAATTTTAAGAGCAATAAACATATATTGCATTGTTAAGGAACTCCTGTTTTGTCCATTCAGATATGTAAATCAACATGTATAAATTGCTATTAGTCAATTAATGGGGAGATAATCAATAATCAAATCTAATCTAAATCGAATCTGAATGAAAAAATAAATTGTTAGACTAATTGATGCATCGAAAAAATAATCGCTAGATTTATCGTTTAAAAAATAATTGTTTATCCCATCCCTATTCTGTTCCTGTCATGTCATTCACATGGCCAAATCACATTACTGTTCCCACCAAGAGATTACATTAATTGTTCATACAGCTGCTTCCATTTGTGTAATTAGTCCCTTATTTAAGTCCTGAGTTGTTAGACCATGTTGTGGTTCATTGATCTCTGTAAGGTATGTTGTATGTGTTGTTTGTTAGTGCCTATCCTAAGTGTAGAGCTATTCTATATCATTGTTAGTGCCTACCCTAATTATAGAGCCATTCTATGTCATTGTTAGTGCCTATCCTAAGTGTAGAACTATTCTAAGTCATTGTTAGTGCCTACCCTAAGTGTAGAGCAACTCTATTACTGTTTTGCCCCTCATGGCAGTTTTCATTTATAAGTGTTTCATTATTAAACAGTGTTTATTTTCAACATTCTTCACACCTGTCTCCATTTACTACGCATTATGCACAGACCATCACCACAACTGTTACATCTGTGACTCTTGGGTTTTGCTTTATTTTTTCAAAAAGTTTTTTTTAATGTTATTATTCTGTCTGTCTCATTGGTTTTCTTATATTAAGAAATAAAGCACTGATTCTGTCTACATTTATAATTGTTTACTTGTTTTGTGGCTTCTAAAAAACATATTTTGAAAACAGGGCCACTTCCAGTAGCATCTGGTTTCTGGTTAGCATCTGCTTAGCTTTAAAGACAAACCAGCAGTAAGATGTTGCTCATCTCTATGTATCAACTACATAAAAATGAAGTGTACTGGCATACAGACTAGTTCGTGCCTCGGCTCAAATGAGTAAATGGAAGGTCATGGGAAAGGCCTGGAACAAGGAGTAACAACACTCATTTAGTCCAATGATTGATGCATGAAGACCAGTTAGCAAGTTGAATTCATTAGAGGACTGTGTCTTTGAAGCATCAAGTGAAAGAACCACTAAGTAAAGGAAGCAAGCTTAAATAGTTGTACAATTAAAGGGAATCAATCAATCAATCAATCAATCAACTTTATTGTCACATAATTACAAGTATACACAAGTAATCAGTGAAATTAGCCATCAACCCGTCCAAGACAATCACCGGGTAGACAGGACAGGACAGGAAAGATCTATTGCAATGAATTGTATATTGTACACAGTATCTTGAAATACTTTCCTACAGCTTTTATCTGAATTTTACTTCCCTCTATCTATAAACGACATAATATGGCCCTCACCTATTGCCTTAAAATGAAAACATATGCTACACGTTGCTTGAGAGGTTTGTCCGTTTTTTTTTCAAGGCAGCAGATATTGACAATCCCCTGAGAGAACACATTTATAACCTCAACTGCTAGTATGCTGCATTCAGCCAAGTAAATTATCTGGCAAAATGTGGTGATGTCTTTAAAAAACAGATAAAGTTCCATATGGGATTTCTTTAAGCTGTAGGTCATTACATAGAAAACTGGAACCAGCTTGACTGTCTGAGGGTAATATTTCTAGAAAAGAGGTGGAAGTGTCATCAGGAAATCATTTGACTATGAGAAGACTGTCAGATTAAAAAACAACTATGATTGTAGTAAATTATACCAGCTTGTAGTCAATTATCATTTTTACACTGCAATACTATTAAGGATACCATCGATATTGAGAAGCTAATATTAGCCAGATTTAAGCATTTAGTAAAATTGTTTATGTTTTTATAATTGTATGAAATACTGCAATATGCATTTGTATCAATTCAGATATGTCCAGGTAGATAGACATAAACATTTGGTATTAGCAATCACATGGTATTTTTACCTTAGAATAGATGTATGTTTTTATTACCATATATGTATTTTAAGATACAAAATGTTGCTTTTTGACACCACTAACTGAACTTCTAGGGTAAAGTAAAGGACAAAACTTAATGGTAAAAGCATTAAATAAATATAAATATTAATGTCAAAGCAAGTTGTTAAATATATTTTAGTTCATTAAAAATGTCCCCATTGCTTGAATTGTGTTTAGGGAGCACCTATCCTTTTGGTGATGTTCAGTTCAAAATGAAGACATTTGAACACTGTACTAGAGTTTGTTTTGGCTGATATTTGAGTTAATGGTAAATAAGAGGTCGACCTATGATTGATAATAAATTGGTTGATAGTTGACAGATCAATTACATTGATTGTAATGTGTTCTGTTGCTATCACGTTAATCCTATGTAAATGAGCCAAAAAACAACGACAAACCCACACACAATGCCATCTTCTTCATGATCTCAGTCTGGTCTGGTAGCACAAAGGGTGACAGATAAAAATATATCTTTAATTACCTACAGTATACTTTTGAAAGCATAAGGCTATTCTATGTTGCTGAATTAAAATAATCTTAAATACAGTCATTAAATAAAACCTAAATTACCAGGTAATGGGAGTTTATAACTAACAAGTTACCATAATTAATAAAACAAACTATTTATAAACAAGCTGAGAAAAAAAAGGTGTTGGCCTTGAGCAGGACTAGAACTTGCAAGTCCCTACACTGAAGAATGTCAAAATAACTGTAACCGATGCAGCCCGGTACACCACGGTGCTATGGGGATGTCTGTGACAAAAAAGTTATCTTTTGAGGGAGCGGCTTTCTGAGGTTACAGTGTACTGTATGATGACTTAAAAGCATTGTTTGTTACCCATATTTGTCCCGCAAAGTACAACTGTACTTTGATATACTGTGTAAATAGTTAAAGTTTTTCACGAAGGATTCAGGGACGCATTCTGATTGGAGAATGCAAACGAAGTAGTCTATAATATTTATTTGCTTTCCTAAAGCCGTTTTAAAACAACGGTTGTTTAAATTAATGAAGTTATTCTACTTTGTAAAATAATACAATTACATTGATTTAACTGTATGATCAACTAAATGCACTGATTGTTGACATGGTACAAAAAGCACCCCTTTATTGTGTGACATCTGTTTATAGAGTGACTTACAGTAAGTACAGGGCCATACCCCATCATTCAGATTAATGAAATGAAACTCAAAATTTGTCAAAAATACCAGCTGTAATTATTTCTAAACTTGTACTCAACCAGGTCAACATAAGATTTGTACCTCATGGGACAAAACATGGGGAATTTTAGAAATAATACAGAATAATAATACAGAGATAGGAGACAGGTCAGGACTGCAGGCAGGAATTGCTAGCACACAGCGCAGTTGACTTTACACTGACGCATGTATAATTTCTATTTTGCACCCGACGTACAGTGTGATTTTCCCTCCACAGATGCACGTCGGTAATTTAGGTTATGAAATTGCGCTCGGGGTGGGGGGGGGGGGGGGTTCAGCGAAAAGAGGAGGTGTGTTCCAAGCATAGTGTGCACGTGCTGTGCATGAGCCTAGGTGCATTTGACTCATTGCTGTTAAAATAACAATAACATGCTGCGCTGTTGACTTTAGACCAGGTTGTTGTTGGTCAATGGCACGATCATATTCCGATGCCTCAAGATAGCAATACACCCATAATTATCCTGTACACACCTCCCTGTTAGACCAGCATGCCCATGGACGCAAATATGGGCACAGGTGCATTTGCTATTTAAACTACGCGGGCGCTTAATCTAGCAAAGACACTTGCGTTCGGGCTGTGCGTTGCATTGCGCCGGGTGTAAGCTGAGGGTCCTAAGTGGGTGGACTGGGACCAAAAATCGGCCCTGGCATTTTGGCCCAGACCGGCCCACCACAAGATCACAAATACCACCTGTCCTTGCGCTCCCCTGAATATGTATACCTGTATAATTCCTTCTCCTTAAAACTACTAACGCCATGTAATGAGTATGTATAAATCAGTGAGTACTGACACATTAAATAATGTATTTTAAGAAAGTGGTGTTGAATAAATTGTAAATTTAACCAATCAAAAAGCATGCAGGTGAACTTCTTAGATAAATCCATTTTGTCTGTGTATGCTGGCGGAGTTCTAGCAGGGGGGCAAACATGTTTGCCTCCCTGCTAGAACCGTGCCTGAACCAATGGGCCGCTGAGCTACGTGTTAAATGGGCTGTGTCTGTTAGAAAAAAAAACTAGCCTATATGATATTTTTTACTAAAGTGTTTTAGGCCAGCAGCCCAGTGTCAATTGAAAAAACAATTGGCTGCGGATCTAGGCTTTATCGGCTGGGCCAGACAAAAAAAAATTAAAAAATTAATTTAATTCGTTTTTTTTAAGTTTGTGGTTGCCTGGTATGCCAGATGGCCAGTCCCCCCCTAGTAGGCACCCACGGGTCTCACTTTCATTTTACATCCTAAAATATTGATGCCATCAATGACTTCAAACATAAGAACATTTGTGTAGGCTATTCAGTGAGCAGTAAATGCACTGATCTCTGCTATGGTAGTAGACAGGAGCACAATGGCTATGGAAATGGAGTTCAGTGCACTTTGCTGCATGGATAGAAACAGACTGGCCAAGTGTGATGACACATCCCTCACAACAGGTAATATTGGAAACAATTACAGAAATGTAGAACCTTAATCCTTACAATCCATCTTACATGACCTATTCATTTGCAGGGAAGCAAGATTCATTCAGTCTGAATTATCACCAGAGTAAACGAAAAATAGAAGTGACATATATTTAAAATATATTTTACATTAAAACATGGTTCAACTTCTCAAGGACATAAAATGGAACAAGTAGACAGTTTCACAGTAATAAAAAATTGCAGAAATTAAACTGTTTTAATGATAAATCATTATTTGCCTTTCAATGTATTTTGTTGGTGTATTATAAGTATAATAACAAAGGCTGCTGTGGTTTGACAAATTTTTCATCATCACTAGGTTTTTCTAGCAGATATAAAACAAAATCTATTACGATTATAGCCCCTTTTAATGTACAGTATATTGTATATTCATATTTTAGTTCTTTCATAATCCATATACAATCCTTTGCATTATTCCTAATAAAGTGATGTTTTTTACTCTATTAATTATTCAGAACTGGAAGAATAATAGTTAAAAGAACCCAGTTTACATTTTCAATATGCTATCCATATTTTTGTAAATCTAAAAATGTAAGGGTGCTGAGCGTGTCATTAAAACCATCTAAAACAATTTGATATGATTTAAAACTAGGTTTTTGGAATTTAATACTTTTTTAAACTCAATTTTCATATTATGGAAATGCAAATAGAAAATATTTAGCTATCATCCCTATCACACAAAATATTGTCTAATGAGAACATAATTATTACAGGAAATTTGACTAATTAATCAGTCATATCTCTCTGTCCTAAAATTCTTTGTCCATTTCCATCACATCCATAATGCAAGTTTTGTGGTCCAATTAAAATAGTGGGATTATTTACAATTTGTAAATTTCCTCTGTAGGGTCCTAAGAATGTATACAATAAAATTTTTATTTATTTATTTCATATGAAATTTATTTCAGATTTTGTATGCAAATGTCCCATCCATAATGCGGGAATTGCTCCTATACCAATAAGTGGTGTTACTTTATAGCCAGTTGAAATTGTTAAAGCTAACTTGGCCTGGTTGTAGATACATACGTTTATCAGGTATATTGGTTGAAAAACTTGCTGATTGGATGAAAACCCCTACTGAAAAAAATTTCTTCTGGATGTTGCTATACTGGCTGAGCATTTTTGTTTCCACATCTTACTTGCCATATTATCACACATCTTACTTGTCATGGCATTTTGAGGATGTCAATAACTAATTTGTAGCTTTATATAATTAGGTTTGCTTTTAACCTGTATAAAAATAGGTACACATAAATAGAGATATTTTTCAAGGTATAAACACAATATATATTAGAGGACTGGCTTTGAGGGATTATTTTGATGCCTATTATCATTAAATTTACCATGTGTACCTCTGGAATGACTTTTTTGGGGAAAATGGAGTGTGATTATATTAGTGATATGTTTGTTGGCATCCATTTGTCCTGGTAATAGTGTATGCTTTGTGTGACTGCTCATTATGTTCATTATATGATTCACAAGTTCTCACATATAATCAGGCCCAGGCTTCTACATAACCCCACAACCTACAGTAGTAAACGTCAGATCCGGAAACTCCTTTTGCCGGGGATGAATGCCCTGTTCCAGTATTCCTCATTTTGAAGAAAGACTATGGTTTTTCGCTGCTCCTCAGTGCATATTCCCAAAAAGGCTGGCCTGCTTGGTGGACTTATTCTACACTTTTTTCAGAAAATGTGGATCCGCCCCTGCCTGAATCCATATCTTTAAAATTACCCGAGCACATGATCTGGATATTTCTCGTTCGATTAGCTGGCAACAAGTCAGGAGCAGTTTTGTAGCCCGCAGGAAAAGTGGAGAGATAAACATTGATCCTAAAAATCAAAATCTACAGAGGGTAAGTCTGATAGCTTTTCTGTCTTTGAAGTCTGTGGAAGCCAACTTAAACAACAAAAACCTTACGGAATTGAATATTTCCTGTTATTAATAAGAGGCTGAAGCTTTAATCATTCAAGGAGCACATTTAATTACATTTCCAATTAAAATATTTTACTGGACTTACAAAGGCTACTGACAATATTCAGCATTGACATTTGTTACTAACAGCAAAATGAGACAATATTCTCATTTAACGTTGACATTTGACGTTGAAATAATTTACTATTAATCTAGTAAATCAATAATACTCCTTGAAATTGTGAGAAATATTTTAAATAATGTAATATATTCAAGTCTTTAACTCTACTCCAAAACTGATTAAAATATTATGATTAGCTATTTTTACTTTTTTGTAGTGCGGATGCCATTTATATACACATTGAATTTATTATAAAAAAATAAGCAAAAGGCTTTGCTTGCCTTACATTTTGAAATGTTTCCACACAGGTTTTTTCAAATTGGGATTAGTCTTACCTTAAATATTTGTCATAATGTTAACCACATTCAAAATAAATACTTTGATAGTATCACAGTATCAGCAATAACAATAAGTTCAACACAAATGTATGTAAAATGTGGAACATTATGAAAGAAAAGATTTCCCAATCAAATTTAACTGTTCTAGATGTAGATGAGGTTTACAGTTTTTGTAAGTGATATGCAACTTCTTAGAACAATTTACATAATAAAGACAGTAATATAAAAGATAATAAAGCTAGACTCATTCTACACATCTTTGGACTTAAGTATACATAAAGACATATATGAAGGATACATGTATTAACAGTACTACTCCCTTGGAAATTGGGTGCATTTGACTGGTGCTTTACTGTATGTATATGTATGCATTGATTCTACAATAATATAAATTATGAATATAAACTCACACCATCAGAAGCCAACATATCAACTTACAGGGAGTCAGATGGCTCAGTGGTTAGGGAATCAAACTTGTAGTTGGAAGGTTGCTGGTTTGATTCCCAACTGGGCCGAATGTAATTTTGTCCTTGAACAAAGCACTTTACCCTAACTTGCTTCAAGGGATGTTGTTTTATGTAATGTAAACTGCACTGGATAAGTGTCAGCTAAATTACTAAACCTTCAGCCTTTTACCAGAAACAAATGGTTGGATAGCCACTAATGTTTAATCTAAGATTTTAGCTTCAAAGTTAACACATCTTTGCCAATGTTGTGTTTTATTTCCACAAGTTAAAAACAAATATAGCAGGGGTAGCAAGGGTATCTGATGGTGTCCAAAAGGTCGCTAGATCTAATCCTTTAACCAAAAAGGTAAAATCCCTGTCATTTGGTTTGTGAACCCTAATTGCTCCCTGCTGTAACATTCCTGTCAGGATGTTGTTGGATATAGGAATTGGTTCTAAAACTGGACTAGTAAAAAAAGTTAAATGAAACATGTGGGGCTGTGCAAGGCACTGTGGATTAAGTCATCACAGCACACCTGCGGCTTGGTGAGCAGAGTTCTTATTCTGGTCACTGCATTTCAACAATGCCTGAAGTCCAACATGAGGTGATGCAAATTGGTACAACGCTGTATGGGATGGACGGGTGTCTAGGTAGGACTCCGGTGCCTGAAGATCAGTGTTTGGAATGAAATTGCGTATTATGAAAAAGCTTCCTGAATTAGCAGTGTGTTAAGAATTGGACCAGCTTGGCAGAACATGCTTGAAGGAAGGAAGTGATCACTACTAAGTGAATAAGGAGGTGCTCAATCTTTGATTATTCTGCACCTGCTGAGGAGTTACAGATGAGACGAGGTCAAAGGGGAATTGGACATGACAAGGAAGGAGAGACATTTTTTTTAAAAATATAGTTTAGTGTGACTATACCTTAAAATGTTTTCACCTCATTGGATGTCTGAAAATCTTATTATTTTAAAAATGGTTTGAATAGAGAGGTGACTCAAAGAAACTTTAAGAGTTATACACGTCATGAAGTGTGTTGTTCCCTGATACTTTTTTTGTCATTTTTATTAAAGATTTTGGAAAACATGTAACAAGCTGTAAACATTTTACAGTGAAATAATTTTTCATAGTTGTATAAGTCATTGTCACAATCCCAAAATAACTTGGTCTTCGCTGTATAATTTTCACATGGTCCATAGCTCTTAGGGAATACTAAACAATATAGAAGAACATCAATAGAAACATTATCAACACTTCTAGACATTTAATATATTTAGTAAGTGATGATCCTGACTATTGAAAAGAGATTCTGTATCTTACTACATATTTTATTGATTATCGCCCCGTTTAATTAGGAAAATACTTATATACAACCCCGCTTTGCAACTTAAAAGTTGCATTAACCAAGGTAAAAGCGACTCATTAGCATGGCAGAATTTTCTAAACTTGGATAATTAAAAAAGTAAAACAAGACAAAAGGCTATCATCACTTACGGAGGTACAATTACTTAAATTCATGTGTTGTATGAACATGCATTCCATAGGTACATTCAAAAACCCCTCAGCTTGAAATAGTTTACCTAAACCAGTATTTCCCAAATGGGGGTACGTGTACCCCTAGGGGTACTGCAGGGGGTACATAACATTTTTGCAAAAATGCTATAAAAATACGTCATGCATAATTCCTAAAATAATTATACTGTAATAATAAATGAATTAAGTGATGGATTCTAAACATTTGAAATGTAGCATTTAAATGTTTTTGTTTAAAAAAGGTTGTTGTTTAGTAAATCTATCACTGCCGGTGCTGTATTGTACCTCTTTATATATACTTTTTTTTCTACCAAAAGTGTTTTGCACTGGTCAGGGGGTACTTGGTGCTGGTCAGGGGTTACTTGGCTTAAAAATGCAATTCAAAGGGGGTACAATATTGAAAGATTTTTAAGATACACTGACTTAAACAGATTAATATTCAAGTGGAATATCATTTAAGCAATTTACATCATTGTTGCATAAGTCCTTTAAGTCCAACCTTAACATTCATTTTCAGATTTTTTTTTACCCGGGATTGAAACTTGACATTTTGAGTCAAGTGTGTTTCTAAACCAATTCATGTTGTTTTCCTATCCTAAATTTCAACAAGAGGCTGACCCATAGTTCCTTTCCAAGCACTTGGCAAATTTGTCCAACTGCTCTTTCCAGTCCCATCCCAACAATTTTTTCCATCTGTCCTTGTTTTTTTATTAAATCTTCAGCTCCAGTGGGCCCAAAAACCTTTGTTTTATCTGTGTCCTTTTCCATGTATCACACAGCTTTGTTGTCCTCATGTTTTTTCTTCTGCCTTCTTGATCTATTGATCCTCGTTGTTTATCTGATAGTGTGCTCATCCTGATTAAGTGTTTGTTTCCAGATGGCAGGGACATTGTGATGGACTTAAAACCTTGTCAAGGTTTTGTGTATCGTTGTCTTGAAATAATTCGGCCACTCGTGCTTTAGGGAAGTCTATTCAAGGGTATAGCCATCTGTGTTTTTTGGCCAATTGGTGTTCATGCATTGAGAAAAGATTGTCCGACACAAGGCAACTTCTGGGAAACAAGAGTATATCAAGATTATTTTAAGTACACAGTCTATGGCTTTGCGTTTCAAAAATTGTTGAACCATCTATAATTATTACTGCATTCTACCTAATTGTCATACACTAATTTACAATTTCTAAGTTATCCAACTTTCTCATAAATTCAAGAATCCATAGCCAGAGCTAGAACAATGACTCAGCAACTAACACTAAAGACTAAGACACTTATATACATAAGGACTGGGGAACACAAACAACCCAAAGCTGACATGAATGGACTTGATTACAGGAACACTAGGAAAGGGCTGACATAGTACAGCCACACGAGGGAGACAGTGACAACTGATGCTGGCCATATAACTAAACAATAGACAAACCACAGGAGACATACAAGACTAAAACAGTGGCTCAAACTACAGGAGACTAGAGTCTATGAAGTCTTTCAGGTAGGTGTGAAGATCGTCACACCAAGCTCCTTGAAAGCAATTAACCTAAACCGCACCCACCTCTGACCGAATATTGTTGGCAGAACCAAGGCCAACACCTTAATACTGTCAAATAAACCAAACTATAGAGATTACTCTGTTCTGGACTGTTCTCAAGATTGTCACTAAACCATCAGATACTGGAGCAGAGGAAACCATGCCTAAGCAGCCCACAAACTGTACATTTAACCCTCCTGTTATCCTTGGGGTTAATTTGACCTCATTCAAAAAAAAGTGCTTGACATTTACCTCAATATCAGCCAAAACACTTTCACATGCAGGATGTTGCAATTTCACAATCTTCAATTCCCACACACACACCAATACACCACGCGGTGAGGGATGAACAATATGGTTCCCACAGTCTGAGGGAGGGGAAACATTGTATTTTTTTCACATCGTATGCCCTGGGTAAGGAACTGCTAAAAAGGAAGCTAACCATGTTGAGGACGGTAAGAAAAACCAAGCCGGAGCTTCCATCTGAGCTTCTTGCGATGAAGAACAGGATGGTAACATGTTTGCCTTCACTGACGGCTACTGTTTTCTCCTATTGCCCCAAGAAAGGGAAAAATATTCTGCTGATGAGCACCCTGCACAAAGATGCTGCGCTGAGCACCAGAGAAGGCAGAAATCCACAAATGGTCTTGGACTATTACACGGCAAAAGGAGCTGTCACATAAAGCTGCTGATGCATGACTCCCCATTGGCCCCTTGTCATTTTCTTCAACATCATTGATGTGAGTGCCTACAATGCCTTCGTAATATGGAGCGAAATATACGAGGACTGGAACAGCGGAAAACTGAATCGAAGGAGGATTTTCCTGGAGGAGCTGGGTTACGCGCTGGTGAAACCTCATATTGAAAGGTGATTTCCAAGAATATCAGCAGCTGCTGCAACTGCTGTGAAGGACATCTAAATGGAAACACACACCCCAACTCCTCCAGTAGTTCAAAATGCAGGCAGGAAACATGGTAGATGTCAGGTCTGTTCCAAGCGATTTGACTCCAAGACCAGCAACACGTGTGTGAAATGCAGGAAATACGTCTGCAAGGAGCATACACACACACATAAGGTGCACAGTAGTACAGACCAAGGTTTGAATGTAACTTGTGGATGAATGTAAAGTAGGAAAAAAAATAAGCTGTTCATATTCTGTCATTTTGGTGACTGTATAATGTTTTTTTCACATACAATGCATTTACAGTAGCTTAGAATAATTCCTGACATGATGGTAAAATTTGATTGTTATTGGTGTTTTTTGTATATAAAGAACCTTTGTGTTCCTTACTGATGTTCTGGTAATATTGTGTTTCACAAATAAAATCCTTTGAAAGTTTTTGAAATTGTGCTGTTGTTTTTCTGGGGTCAAATTGACCCAAACATAATACATCTTACTATTAATTATAACAGAAATGGTTATTTCCAAATGTTGTAAAAAACAAAAATCTGTCTTAAAACCTTAAAACTAAAAAACATTAATTTTAAATTTAAGGTGAATCGGGGAGATTTCATAGTGATTTTCATATGTTTCGATATGACATGTATGTTAGGTATTCTGGATGTATGGGGGGCATGCTCTTCCAGTTTAGGCTGTCAACATTATCTAGTTGCCAGTTTATGCTGTCAACATAAACATTTTGTAAAAGGTTTTTAGTTACAAACATTTTCTGGAGGATGCAAATGCTGGTGTCAAATTGACCCCAAGCATAACAGATTTTAGTAAATTTCACATTTTCAAATCCAAACATTAATTCCCATATTTATTAAGTGATAACTGAGCAACATCCCAAATAAACCTTATGAAGTAATTTCCCAAATGATTTGAGGGTTTTTATTAATTTTTTAAGTTACCCACACTATATGTTCTTCAAAATGTATTAATTCCCACAAGACAAAATAATTGTAACATTAAAGTTGATTCCGAGTTGCTAGGGTGTCCCTAGTAATTTTAAGAAACTCAGAAATTCACATGGTCTTTCCTCGCTTTAAATGTAACTAAAAGTCTGCCTGTCTGTCCAAAATGCTTTAAATGCTTTTGCCAAATTAAACCGTAAGTATTAACATCGTCCATCAATTATCTTGATTCAAATACTTACTTTGTCACATCTGTAGACCTGCCTTTTGATTTATTTTTACCGTCCAGTAGGTGTCGCACCTCTAAAAAGATTTAAGCCTTACCACTAAAAATGCAGCGTCCCCGTTCCAAATTATTGTACTACCGTGTAGTCAAATGGAAGACATTATGACATAACATTTTTATTCATCACAGATTCACATCAATTAACTATGTTTCCAATTTGATACCCTTCATTTATTCCTTTATACCAAACCCAAGAACATGCAATATTCTAATTCGGCCTTCTCTATCTATCAAAACATTGCAGCCTATACAAAACACAGAGCTATGAGGAAATGAACACAAGTGGTCAATCATTAACACTTATTCAATGTAAAAACAAAATCACTGTATAGCCAAGACACCACAATGCATATTTCACAAATAAACCTATAGATTTGCAGTGTAGTGAGTTACAGACTAGTGGGATTACTGTTATTAACCCTCCTTGGGATATTGACGCTCTAGAGCGTCAAACGCGATTATCTCACGAACAGTTTATGCTAGCCGTTAAAAAGGGGAGAATTAGAAGCAAATAATGAGTGGTGGCTAATCTCTGTGGCTTAATCAGAGCCAGAGATATTGCGCCTCAAAGCCGAAGACGGTCTTTCTATTTGACTAAAAATATCACAGACAGGTAGCAGGAAGTGAAGATGACAAAATAACAAATTTACAATGATGTAGGACATCATCCTGCACAACACCAATACTTTTTGGAAGTGAAAAATAAATGGGATTTCAAAAACGTATGGAAATAAAGTAGGAAATCATACAAAACAGTATGCAGCATTTTGATGTTGACTTGTTTGCATGGCCTCCAAACTGTGCACACTTGTCCAGAACCCCTGGGGGCTTGTCAATAAGCAATAAAAAGCCTTATTCATTATGGTTGACATACTTTTACATGTAAAAACAACAAAATATACATACTTTCTTAGGTTTTTTGGGATAAATATTTAATAAAACATAAAATTCAATGACCCAGGATGTTGGTTTTCATTCATCGATGTTGTAGCCATGGGTCTGCTAAGTCCAGAACCATAAGGCACTTCATTGTAGGTCAAAGTATGACCTTTCTAGAGGCCAAAAAGTCAACTGTGTGCCAGGCGGACCTAAGACCCCTTAGAAATTGAAGGGGTCACAACCATGTCACAACCTTTGTCCTCCTTGCATAGGTCAGAGGACAGTGTCCTTTGGTTCCATCTTGTCACATGTCTTGAGACACAACACACACAAATACATATAAAACATCCACACTGTGCTGTTGCTTTGCTTATAGAAATTTAACACAATCCCCTAACTTTCAGATATTTGTAAACTAATGCATTTTTACAAAATCAACAGACAATTACTGAGTGAGTGTCAAACCCCAATTTTGCCATTTCTACTTTGCCTTACAGAAAATAACACTTCACAACGGACACATTAAACTCTGCCAGATCAACCAGTTACGAAAATGTATTTCCCTGGATAGTAATTACTAAAAATATCAAAAAAAACTGAACTAGTTAGGTCAGTGCTATTCCCAAAGCATCCACCATATGTAGTAGCCAGCTCCACAGACCTCAAGCCAACCCGAATCAAGTGAACAATGAATTGCTACGTAAATCACTTCAACGTCAACCAACCACTGCACTGCATCATTACCGATAAAATGCCCTAGCGATTTAAGGCAGCATCAATGACAAAAATTCAATGCAGCAATTCCGCTTAAAACATTCTATTACTTTTGGGATACTAATTTATTACACCATACTGTATACTAGACTCTAAACGAAAACACTACTCAAAATCTACTCGGGCATTTATGCAGATTAGCAAGTACAATGTTCTTGAATGGCCATCCCAGTCCCCAGACCTGAATATCATTGAAAATCTGTGGGGTGATTTGAAGCGGGGTGTCCATGCTCGACAACCATCAAACCTAACTGAACTGAAGATGTTTTGTAAGGAGGAGTGGTCCAAAATACCTTCATCCAGAATCCAAACACTCATTACAGGCTATAGGAAGCATCTAGAGGCTGTTATTTCTGCTAAAGGAAGGCTCAACTAAATATTAATGTGAAATTTCTGTTCAGGTCCCCGAATTTATGCAACTGTATAATTTCATTTTGATACATATTGCACATTTTCTGTTCATCCAATAATCCTCCTTTCACTACTGAAATATTACTGTGACTTACTATTTGATAGAGCAAAATGAAATTGCTGATCTAAACATCCAATTATTTGTAAATGAAAATCATAGAAATTGTCAGGGGTTTTTTATTACACATTTTATTGCTTTGTTAAATTACTAACACAAGAAAAATACTTCTATAGCACACAAAGCAAAAATCATATACATCATCCTGTAATTGTTTCTCAGACATTTCATAATAAATATTTATTACAACATATTTTAGTCTTTGTAATATAATGTTGCATGGCAACAAACAGCTCTGTTTAATTAAGCAGAGAAAGCATTATCATGCCAGGAAGAAAATGCCTGAAATGGCCTGAAATTGTATTTTGCGAGGACATATTGCATCTGACACATTTCTGAGTATTTTCCTGTAAAAGACCACTCCCATTAGGATAGAAATATGTCACCATGGGATAAGACCACTCCCATTAGGATAGAAATATTTCACCATGGGATAAGACCACTCCCATTAAGATAGAAATATGTCACCATGGGATAAGACCACTCCCATTAGGATAGAAATATGTCACCATGGGATAAGACCACTCCCATTAGGATAGAAATATGTCACCATGGGATAAGACCACTCCCATTAGAATAGAAATATGTCACCATGGGATAAGACCACTCCCATTAGGATAGAAATATGTCACCATGGGATAAGACCACTGCCATTAGGATAGAAATATGTCACCATGGGATAAAGGTGATCATTCAGAATAAGTTTGTAATGATTTGCCTTGACCCTTCCCTATTAAAGATCCAGTAGACTTTAATTGTTGTGCGCATTGCACCAAAAGCCTCTGCCAGTCGTAGGAGTTTAGTGCTTGTTTACTTCTATTTTTTTCTGATGGCAGACAATGACAAGGTGGCAGGGGATAAATAACATTCAGTAATGATAGGGAAGATTAGTGTTGTGATGAGTTTTCCACCTTGTTCACAGACAATGAGAGGTGCACAGCTTTCTGACCAGTCACATTACAAAGTCTTCCAGGTGAAGTTAAAGACAGCAAGAAAAAATAGCTTGTATGTGACATAGTAAAATCACACTGGTCAACAGGCAAATTATCCAAAACATACAAAATTGATGTCTAGAGAATTCCATCACAAATTTAGCCGCTTTCGTCTGAAGGTTAGTATTGGCTTCAAAGGGAGTGACTAGTGGACGCCGCACCAGGAATGACCTCAGGTTTTTACTTTAGTTTGTCACCTAATGTATCTACACATACAGCTCTGGAAAGAAATAAGAACCCTTCAAAATCGACATTTTCTCTGCTTTTATTATTGATAGGTATGTGTTGGTTTTATTACATAAACTACTTAAAACATTTCTCTAAAGTCTAAATAAAAATATTGTAATTCAACTGGTCAAAATAACAAAAAAGATGCAGTGTTGTCAGACCTCGAATAATACAAAGAAAATAAGTTCATATTCATTTTTAAACAACACAATACTAATTTGTTATGGAGTATGGAGTACGAACAGACAAGCATATCACGTGAAGGCTTTTACTAGTCAAAACACAACTGCAATGCTGCTGGCAATCAACTCTGAAGAGCAGCGTTTGAGTCCTCACTTCTAGCAGGATGGCTCTCTCATCTCAGTCTGTCAAACTGAATACCAAAAACCAGAAGGAAACACACAGCGTTAGTCCTGTATGTACATATTACATCTCACACATGGTTGATATCCACTTACTCATTAGCTGATGTCGTGCAGGTTTGCTGGGGTGGCACAAACCCATCCCGTAATTCCGCAAATATACCAGACACTTCTGGCTCTTTCTCTGTTCCCTGAGTTTCCTGACTGGGATTTGGTCTCTCTGCCAGCATGTGCTGTCCGAGGTGCTGAATCTCTGTCCCCTGTGAGATGCTGAGTCTCCGGCCTGCCACACTCCCCTCCCCAAGCGTTGAGCCCAAGAGCGAGGATGTGGAGAGGCAGAGGGCATGGAAACGGGACAGGAAGTAACACCCGGCCCGGTGCTGCACCATGTATAAGAAATCCTGTAGGGCCAGGAACCGCCAGGTATCTTTGGCCTGGGCGATCTATTGCAAGGGGACATGGTCTGTGATGAGGGTAAACTGCTGGCCAGGAGGTAATTTACTGTCGAAGTCTGCGGCATGCAGCATATGCTCTGTGGTCAGCGCCCTTCTGAGGCAGTAGAATGCAGTCTCAATATCTGGTATCCAATCATCTCTCTATGGTCTGCCCTTCTTTGTGGCATCTGTCAGGGGAGCTGCTATGGATGGGAAGTTAGGCAGAGATGTCAGTAATACCCTATTAAACCCAAGAAGGCACGTACCTAAGTTTTAGTGACAGGCTGGGTAAACAGTCTTTCGACATTCTGGGTTTGTGGTTTGACCAGCCCTCGGCCAAAGAAATAGCCCAGGTAACATGCCTCCGATATCCCCAGGTGACATTTTAGAGGATTTGTGGTGAGGTCAGCCCCTTTTACCTAATGGAGCTGCTCCATGAGTTCCTTCCATCTGCTGGCCTGGATCAGCATGTTGATGTAGGCAGCTGTTTACTCCTCATGGGGCTGCAGGATGATGTCCATTAGCTGCTGGAAGGTAGCCGGGGCCCCATTGGGTCAGAAGTGCAGGACTAGGTATTGCCAGTGGCTGCTGGGAGTGCTAAATGGGTGCCAAGGGCACTTGCCATTGGTGAGATTGTCACGTGTTGGTGGTGTAAAGTTGAGAGAGAGCGTGTGAGACCAGAGGCAGATAGATGGTTGTAGATAGTCATCATTTTAATAACAAACCATCCAGGGCACACACACAACAGCTGCAGGGTACGCCGTAGCGAGGTGCATAACTGAATACTTATACATATATATAACTCACATGCTCCTTACCGGGGCATGGACACTGCTAAACAAACAGACATCAATTACGTATACTCTGCAAGCTATACGGGCAGGCCCAGCTCCAGGATGAAATGACCGGGGGGGCATTTTTCATGAATGGGGGGGCATAATTAATTAATATACCATTTGCTGTGTCTATCGGGAAACAGAACTGGGGGGGCACAGATTCTATCTGGGGGGGCAATGCCCTACTTTGCCCCCATAGATCCGGGCCTGTATACGGGCCTCACTTGTCACAGCACGTTTGTGGCTCCTGGACAGGGTTACAGGCAAAACGGTGGAACTTCCAACACAACAATACCTCACGTGACATAGTAATAATGAACCGCTCAATATCAGCAGATACTTGAGATTAATGTAGTTGAATTAGACACAAAGTTAAAGTTTCGCCGTGGATGGAGATTTCAAAAAGACAACGGCCCAAAACACTACTCAACTGTGCCCTCCTCTCGTTCACCCGGACTGATATAGGGACCGAGTCAACCAGTGAAAGTATTTTGTTACTTTCAGCACCAGGTGAAAGACAGCAAGGCGCTTCATGGCACACATAATATAATTAACTAAACACGACATTCAATATAACAAAAAACCCACAGTACATCAGCACTGGCCAAATATGAAATATTAACAAACACATATACTACGAGTCCATCTCTCAGTTCATGTCTATTCCAGCCCACCCAGGGCTAGATGTGACATCACCCCACCCCAGGGGCTCACCCCCAGGCGAGGCCAAGAAAAAGAAAAGAAAAAAGGGCTCCCACAGCAGCGAAAAAAGGGCAGGGCGACGGGCAGCGCAATCCCCACCACATACACAGTATCTGGAAGCGCCCATACCCCAGCTCACCCCAAATACCCACGGTGGAGGTTTAGCAGGCAGGGGTGACCTGGTGGTGATGGTGCCGAGGCAGGGTCCAGAGGCTGATCAGCTGCTCCTGCGGCGATCAGAGGCTGATCAGCTGCTGTGGCAGCGGTCCAGAGGCTGATCAGCTGCTCCTGCGGCGGTCGGAGGCTGATCAGCTGCCCCTGCGGCGGTCGGAGGCTGATCAGCTGCTCCTGCGGCAGTCGGAGGCTGATCAGCTGCTGCTGCGGCATAGGGGTCGCAGGCCTTTATACAATTACAAATTGATAGTTGTTTTATTGCCAGGAATTGGTGATGATTATTACCTGTGGTCAATCCTGGAAAACAGAGTCAGTGACACCAGCAGAATACAGAGTGCTAGTGCCAATGCTATGGTTGAAGTTCAATTGTAGCAGATGCATACCTGGTCCTGAATTGGTGTACTAGGCCAAAAATGCAGGGGTATTCTCTCACCTATATTAACAAGCAATGGTCCATTTAGCCATCCCTGCAACCTGTGCCCTGTGAGAATGTTTGTCTGCCCTGCGAGACAAAAAAATGAATCGCCTGAGCACTGGCAATGTGGAAAATATATAACGTCAATTGACTTAGTCGGAATCGAACTGGCAACCTTCTGGCCACAAGTTTGACTCCTTAACCAATGAGCCATCTGCAACTTGCTATTATGAAATTATTACTTTATATCTTCATAACACCAATCCATAAAATATAAATGTACATTTTATACACTTTTATTCCGACTCTTTTCAGATCAGCGAAGTTCACATAAGTTTGATGTTTTGGAAACACTCCAAATCAAGATGTTTGTATGACATTATGTTAGGAAAGTGTTTATTGTCTCAGACAGTTCTATTTGATTCAATAACCCACAGTGTTGACAAATTACAAATATCAACCCCTGTTTCGAAATTATGCAGTTTGTGATGAAGGACGTAAATCGTTCAGTCCGGGTTACAGAAGCATCTATCCAGTGGTGTAAAAAGTACTTGAATTCCATACTTAAGTAAAAGTACAGATATCGATCTTAAAAGTGACTTTAGTAAAAGTAAAAGTCACCCATAAGAAAACGACTTAAGTAAAAGTCTTAAAGTAGCTCATCTTAAATGTACTTAAGTATCAAAAGTATTTATCTGGTGTTAAAATGTACTCAAAAGTATCAAAAGTACAAAGACAGGAAAAGATACAGAAATTGTTTTCTTTCTCGCTCCAAGCTTTATTTATTGTCTCCCTACATCACATTTAACATGAACCATCACTTTGAACTTTAACTTGTGATACAGTACCTATATACTATATGTTTTAGTTTCAAAGTAGTCAAGCCATAATCTGAACCCAAATGTTTGGGGAAATATTTCATAACCCTTTGTTGGACAGTGGTTCTCAAACATCTTAGGTGCCACCAGGCAGTCCATGTACTGAAACTTAAACTATAACTGAGCGAGCACACTGGATTCAACTACTAATCAACACGTCAGTCATTAGTGAATCTGATCTGATAGTTTGGGGTTACAGCTATACTTTGTAAACACATCTGGGAGGGCATGGCCATTCACAGAACTTTTAAACTGCATGTGCTGAAATGATAAATACAAAGGCATCCAAACACAAACAAAGAAATTGCAACGGTGACACAGACTATTTGAGAATTGTTATTATTTTGATTATAGGGTTGACCTACAACATCATTATATTATGATAGCCTATGTAAAATAATTTAAGTTGTACTTAGTTAAACAATGAACAACAAGTATATTATTTCATTAATGTTTCATATGATTTTGATTTATTAACATTATTTGTGTGTCATTGAAAGGAGCGAAACATGCCACAATCTAATGTAAAGTATTTCACAAAACAATTTTGGACC
>JACXGM010014239.1:0-22285 GCA_016801145.1 Umbra pygmaea
AACAGTGTGCCTCTGGGGGCGAAGGTCTTCTTGGCTACCCTTACAGAGTTTAATGTACTTGGTCTTGTCAGGCATGTCCTGAGTACTGCGGTTAGGGCCCACTCCTGTACCCACAATGGCAGGAAGTTCATTAAGCCGATGGTCTGGACCTGAATCCTTTAGGGTCTTCTTAATCAAGTCTGGAATGCGGTGGTGAGGCTCCGGGCTTGTACCCACTTTTCCTGTCAGGACAACAGCGTGCCTCTGGGGGCGAAGGTCTTCTTGGCTACCCTTACAGACTTTAATGTACTTGGTCTTGTCAGGCATGTCCTGAGTCCTGCGGTTAGGGCCCACTCCTGTACCCACAATGGCAGGAAGCTCCTTGGGCCGATGGTCTGGACCATTCTGTTTGCCATTGAGGGTCTTCTGAGACATATCCTTATTGAAGAGGCCATGCTTCCAGCCTTTTCCCACAATGGCAGGAAGGTGAGCCTTCTGAGGCACCTGCTGTGTAAAGTGGTGAGACCACATATCTTTACCCCAAACATCAGAAAGGCCGGTGGGCTGCCTTCCAGTGCCATGGTCTTCCAGGATAGTAGGGCGACGGTCTTCTAGCCCATTTTCTAGATGTTCTGCCTGCGATAATCTATGATGTTTGATAGTTTTCTTCTCCATTCTGGAAATTACAAGGGGTAAATTTTAAAGATTAGTTAATTCCTCTGCTATAGCTGCGATGGACCACCCCAAACCAAGAACGCCTGATATTATTACATATTTTCATCATTTTTAAGCTTTTTTGTTTCTTAACAAACTGTAGGTCATCTGTCATCCTTGCCGAAGTCACAGTACATCATTTTTTTCTTTTGTATTTTCTGAGTATAGTGTTCATGTGTATTTATGTTCTTATTTTATTTTCATATGTTTTTATGTGGTTTTGTCCGACTCTGTATGTGTTGGTTACTTGTTGTGATTCAAATTGCCCCTTGGGGACATTATAGACATTCAATGTTCAATCATCTTCCATCAATCATAGCTGAAAATGTATTATATTTTTTTATAAAGGTTCAGTCTACAAGGACTGTGGCTAAAGTTAGCTAATAATAAGGCCTTAAAAATACTATTGCCAAAAGCTGACTGCTTAATAGCCATAAAGATCTAACTTTAGATTTTCACAGTGATCATTTTCATTTAAAGACACTGAATATTGCAAGGAATGGCATAGTGGAAAGCCCACATATCAAAATATATAGGCCTACTGTTACTACACAGAAAACTACTACTACTACTACTCACGTAGTTCTCTCGTAGAAGTTCATTCCGAAATGAATATTTTCAAAATGTCACATGCTATGACAACTATTATAGGCACAATTGTGACGTCACTGCTTATTTTTGAATGCGCCTTGAAGATTCGGGAATGGAGTGGAGGCAGAGCTTAATTACTAAAATTCTCTGGAGGACAAACGTCATTCACTAATGAGTATTTATGAAATTTCTTTTAATCACTTTTTATTTAGTGAATTAATTTTAACTTTAACTAATTTTTTTACTGTACATTGTATTCTGGCTATATTTTTTGTTGTCATACACAGGTCGTTGCTGCAAATGAGAACATGCTCGGACAACTTACCTGTATAAATAAATAAATATATATTATCGTTTTTCAACGATAAGAAATTAATTATCATGGATCCACATTCTAATCGCGACGGCTCTAATGTGTGGAGTTAATTTTGTTTTCTCTTCTGCGCATGCTCCATCGAACGGGGTGTATTTATTTATAAAACTGTCCAGAAGCAAGTCCGTCTTAAGACGTCTGTATTTGCCAACTTCAGGTTCCGTTGTGGATTTTTATTTCCATGAGTTGTACCGGTCTCATCATCAACATTGAAACAAAAAACATGGAAATATGTCACTTTTGTAATACATCTAAAATAGGTGTCCCTTTTAAATAAATTATGGGAAAAAAAAACTTTCCCACGATTTTCTTATCTTTTTAGGTGCACCTGTGTGTAGATTGTTAGACACGTAATGTGCTTCTCTACACTCACCTTCATTAGGTGAGTGTATATCTGCTCATTAACGCATATCTAATAAGCTAATCACGTGGCAGCAATTAAGTAAATGCTTTTAGTCATGTGGATATGGTCATGACAAGCTGCTGAAGTGCAAGCATCAGAATGAGGAAGAAAGGTGATTTAAGTGACTATGAACATGGCATGTTATTTGTTGGAGCCAGCACGTGCTGATCTACTGGGAATTTCCCACACAACCATCTGTAGCGTTTACGGAGAATGGTCAGAAACAGAAAATATCCCGTGAGCAGCAGTTCTCTTGGCAAAAATGACTTGTTGATGGCAGAGGTCATGCTAGACTGGCCAGACCGGTTTGAGCCGATAAGTGACATTAACTAAAATAAGCACTAGTTACAACCACGGCATGCAGAATAGCATCTTTGAATGAACAAAACGTAGAACCTCGAAGCAGATGGGCAACAGCAACAGAAGACCACACCGGGTGCCACTCCTGTCAGCTAAGAACAAAAAAACAAGTTTAAAATGTTCACATACCTGAGTATTGTTGCTGACCATGTCCATCCAGTTATGACCACAGACAGTGTACCGATCTTCTAATGGCTACTTCCAGCAGGATAACACGCCATGTCACAAAGCTCACATCTCAAACTGGTTTATTGAACATAACAATGAGTTCACTACTCAAATGGCCTCGACAGTCTCCAGATCTCAATCCAATCGAGCACATTTGGGATATGGTGGAACAGAAGAGCCATGCATCATAGATGTGCAGCTGACAGATCTGCAGCAACTGTGTGATGCAGTAATCTCAATATGGACCAAACTCTTTGAGGAATGTTTCCAGCACCTTGTTGAATCTATGCCACAAAGAATTAGGGCAGATCTAAAGGCAAAATGGTGTCCAACACAGTACTAGCAAGGAGTACCTAATGAGGTGGAATTAGAGCACGATTCTTTAGTCATAATTGAAATACCAAAACTCGTTTAAAATATTTTTTGGGTTAGACGCACCTGACCTACACAGGAGTTGCATGAGATCCACATGACGTGGTAATTGTTTTTTATATCATTGCAACTTTCTAGCCTGGGATTAATTTAGACTTTGTTCATCAGGTGGGTGTACCAGGGTAGAACAGAAAACCAGCAGGATCTGGCCCTCGTAGAGAAAGTTTTGAATAGCCCTGCTACATACTGTAACATTGGAAAAAATACAGAACTGAAAAGATTACATGGGAGACATGACATTTATTGCACACATTATTTATATATTTGGGTATTTTTGAGAACATATTGAATTGTAAAAAAGTGAAAGTGAACCCAATGTACAATCTTAAATTGTATAAGACAAAGACGAGCACAAGATGTATTGGAGCTGAGCGAACATTGACTGACGCCTCACGTCACCACTCCTGCATTCAACAGCGATATTCCACTGGCAGGCAGATTAAGGTCTGTTATTGGAGTGTTCAATTACATGGAATTGATCTGAGAGGTGATTGATTTCTGTCCAAGTAGTAAACAGTAAAGCATTCAGTGGTTGGATAAAGGGTGGGTCAGCAAATAGGATGTATATAGTATTTACATTTACTGTATGATTGTGCCAACTGCTCATTGGCTGAGAGCAACAGGTGTATTGCACAGGTGTTAAAAACCAGTTCCAATGAGAGCTTAGTGTATGAAAGTTTTTGCAATTATATTGTACCTGACTGACTAAGTCACTAATTGGTTAGGATCTCCCCTTACCTGGCAGTATAGGTCTTAACTGGTAACTAATTGCCCCCGCGACCCGATCTCAGATAAGCGGACGAAAATGGAATAATTAATATTTTGGGATGCTTCTTAAAATGTTAAAGGATTCTCACAAACCAATCAACAATAAAGTCATACCAAAAGTCTGTTTAATTGTGTATATGCAAGCCTGTTAAGTGACTCCTCTTACATGTATACACGTACCCGCTCTTATAATAATGAAAAACATTTTAGGAAAAGCCTTAAAAAAAATAATATGGGCTGAAACATCCTAATTAAGAAAGTCCACTCCCACCAAAACATCGAAAATCCCATTTCAATGGATCAAATCTAACGTGCCAATCCCCCAAAGGTCTGCCTTAGCTCCCCACAGCTGTTAAAAATATAACCGTTTCATTAGCCTTTAACTTCAGTCTTTAGATTTAGGCACCCCCACACAATTCAGTAATGCTATTACTGAGAAAAATAGTTGTGAATCGAAATGGGATAAAACAGGTTTGGGTTTTCCCTCAAAACGTCAGGCCATTTTTCCATTTGGTGCAACCCACTGGATAAACATGGCATTTCCTTTCTTATTGGCAGAAGTGCATTGTAGTCAGGTGGCTAGGGCATTTGGGACCTTTTTGTAGCAAGAAGAGAAGGTAATAGGAAGGCCACTTCAGATGTTACTGTTATCACCCCCTCCATCTACTCCTCTTATCCATCTATCCAGAAAGGGGGGTGTTTGAGTAGCGTGACCCCTGAACTGTCCCTTAGTTTGAGGCACTGTTGTTGTAGGCGCTGGAGGTGGAGGGTGTTGAGCCCGTGGCCGGAGCCGTTCCTCCCGTTCCAGTAGTCAGGGCCTTGCGGATGTGGGGCATGAGGAAGGGATCTTGGGCCAGCTGCCGCACGTCGATACGCTCCTCCTTGCGGTAGGCCAGGCAGCGGCGGATGAAGGCCTGGGGGAGGAGACGGAGATAGTTAAATAGACAGGAGGTGATTCAAAAAAAAATTCAGCATGGTAAAGGAGTGTAAGGAGTAAACAGAATGGCAGTTGGTAATGTGAAAACTCCATTTCATTTGAATAAAGAATTGTAAAAAGGTCAACGGTTAATAGATGGTTCCCTCAAAATCTTATTGGGGAGCAGCCTCAATGACTCCAGCTGACTGAGCTGCTACCAGGGTGGGAAATTAGCCACTGTGGCTGGTGGATGCCAAAATCTTACCAGCCACTTTTTCCCAAATTCAAATACATAAAAGAAAACACACTAGCATATTCTATATGTCTTCAAAACATTAAATTCACTATTTATACATGTGAAATTAATATAGGTCAATTACTAAAGAAACATTTAGTGAAGACAAGTCTGAGATTAATAATTTTTAGATGATTGACAAATTGTGCTAATCTGTTTGCTAATTTTAAGTGTGGGACTTATAGTAATATAGGCATATAAATGGACACCCCCCCCTTTCACTTTTATTAGTTTGCTTGATTATATTAATCTGTTGTAGTATTTCTTCAGTACTAGCACAATATGTATGTATTCAATAACACTGGGACAGTTCAGTATGCATGAGGTATGAGGAGTACAAAGGCACAGGCACTATGGGCAGCTATGAGGGGTCCTGCTCAAATCAGTAAAGGCTGTAGTAAATTCTGAGGTAGAGCAGTCATGAATGAGGCTGATAGGGTTGTGTTCTGTGATTACAGGTGAGCATAGTAGTTGCTAAGATGATAGGGTGCTAATGCAGATGTGAAACAAACATACATTTGATAGTGGATATCGGTAATGTAATGTGAGTTTATGTGACAGAAAAGTTATTTAGTACATCTTTGAAAAGGGCACTCGGCTCAAGATAGCTAAGCAATGAACTATAATGCTTGTTAGTTGCCGTTGCTAAGCAACATAGTGTAATTCTTTGTAGTTGCCGGTTTCCTTGTGTGTGTAAGCTGTGTGAATGTATACTGTGTTAGACCGTTATAATGTGCTAATTTGTATTTATATATTGGTTGGAATAAGATTCAGTAAACGCTGTAGTAAATTCTGAGGTAGAGCAGTCATGAATGAGGCTGATAGGTTTGTGTTCTGTGATTACAGGTTTGTGTTCTGTGGTTACAAGAAGTGAAAAATAAACGTATAAAACTAAGCACGCTTGGAAAATGATATTTAACATCCAAGTGTGTAACATATGTCCTACTACCATATTTTAGTCAACTACTTTTAAATCACTCATGCAACAGTAGGCAGTATCAACTTTGAGAGATGTAAAACTTTACTGTTGTAACACCTGACGAAAGCCACAATATTTACACATTTGTAAATTCATTTTCTAATAATCTGTTTGGAAAACATCTGGGATTACTAATAAAAATATTGAAGCATTCGTTAAATGATTTACATTTTATGTCATTTAGCAGACAGTCTTATCCAGAGTGATTAAGCACAGGGGCATTCTTCCTGGAGCAATTTAGGGTGAAGTGCCTTGCCCAAAGACAACAATATTTGGCACAGCAGGGAATCTAACCAGCAACCTTCTGACTACTAGTCCGACTCCCTAACCACTGAGCCATCTGACCCCCAATAATCACCCATCAAAGTTGCAAGTGTTTCTTCAATAATGAAACGAAACATCTTACAACATTAAATATAATAACAAACCATATTATGGAGATTTAAGATACTTGAATTAGAATCCGCTGTTAATAAACTAAGTTACAGTTGGACATTGCGCATGTAAATGTCTCTGGGAAAACGAGAGCGCGTTAATCAGAATCCAATCATTATCGCAGACTAAACGAGTGATGTGAGTGACAGTTGAATCATCCAATGAGCGTTTAGAATTCCGTGCTGTATGTGTGTGATTTTCTTTTTTCGATAACATAAAATTGTATCACAATCACATCAAATTCCAAAAATCTGTATTTATACACGTTTTGTCTTTGACATTTTCTTTATTGACTTAATCTAGTTTACTCGGGCTTAATACTGGGAACTAAATTGATTTGTTTTTCTTCTATACCGCACTATGTTTATGGTACCGCAGCTAAAGGCTCACAGACAGTTTAGCATACAATTTAGGTTACTAGCTTTAGCTAACCGCGAGCATGGATTTCTTGAGTAGGTTTCATGTTCCCACAAGGACAGAAAAAAAAGTGTGTATGTATGTGTGTGTGTGTGTGTGTGTGTACCTTGGCTTCCGGAGTGACTGCAGGTTTGGGGGGAAACTGCACCTCTTTGGCTTTCAGGATGGTGTTCTCTTGTAGGATGTCCTGCTGCGACTGGTTGTGTCCAAATGGCTGGAAGGGAAGGACATTACAACTGACATTTACTGAACAGAAATATGGTAAGTGAGATTGGGCCAAATGAGGCAGAAGTTCTTTGAAAGCCAAACAGCTCCAAGACTTAAAGATGCACTATGTAACTTTCCATTAATTTGAAGCCTGAATTTCATAGATCTTCATATTTGTTTGAACACTTATCTTTTTTTATTACACACAGGAACTACAGACGTCACTACAATAAAGTGGTGGAAAAGGGACGGGACTGTAACGAGCTGTACCGAGGTGCACTTCAGCCGATTGAATAAGATTTCAGCGGCAGGTTTTTAAAAGAACTATACAACAAATAGCTGCCAGATGGCTCCAGGGTGCACATTCATCAAAAGCATTTCCCTTTGATAATATCTAGTGTACAACAGCGTGTTTCTTTGTCATTAAAACAGCTACGTTCTGAAGTTAAATTGTTGTATATTCATGGCCCCTCCTCCACCCCCTCCCACACTCTCTTGACCAAATCGATTCTTTGGTCACACACTGGATTCGAACCCAGACCGAGGTAAACACCAGTATGTCATCAAGGCCGTGTGAAGTGCTCATGTTTTCGGTGGTGTTTTACTGTTTACCTCTTTGTTTAGACTGTGTAGGATTTCATGCATGAAAAGGTCATTTAAATATAGAATAGGCAGTTAAGATGAGACATTTATATTGTAGGACAATAGTTTAATGACTAAAGCACTACAAATAATACATTTAACTTCAGAATGTAGCTGTTTTAATGATAAAGAAACACGCTGTTGTAGGCAGTTTAAATACAGTTTAGATGGAATAGATTGGAGATGCAAGGCTTTATGTAAATTAGGAAATCCATTCTACCGTATAATAATACAATTAAATTTGTTTAATGGCAGGCAGTCTCTGTTTCAAAAAAACGATATCCCCACTGTAGGAGGGATTAGAACGGCAAACTCACGCATCAATGGTAAAATGACAAACCCATTAGGAGCTTTGTGTTCTTTTTAAAGCGGTTTAGCGTCACCCAGCGTCGGTAATAGACCATTTCTTGGCAACTAAATTGAGTGATTGGTCACGCGGTACAAGCGGCACCACTTTATCATACACAGATTTGTATACAGGGACAATATAGCAAATTTCGGCAAATACAAAGCATTTATGTTTATAGTTAGATACTGTGAAATGTCATTTTGCTATCCTAATGTTGTCTTCTTTTGTATTATTTAAGTTGTTAATTTGTTTTCAAACCTGGATCCAATATGCTAGTTCCTAACGTTTACTAGTGCTAAAACTGTTTTGGTATTTTTTTGTAGTTTTCCACAAATATACATTGTACATGTTTAAGGTCATATTTGCTTTAATAAAAGAAGGGGGCAAAGCAAGGACTAGTGGACAGAATGAAATATAAATGACTCAGTAATCTCTACACCAGACATCATTTGTTGGTTCCTGAATTTCATTTCAGACAGTGATAGACACGTAGTTTTAGTGTCTGTCTACCTTGCGCCCGTAGAGGCTCTGGTAGAAGATGACTCCCACGGACCAGACGTCAACCTTGTTGGAGATCTTTGGGGGCTCTTTCCCCACCACAAAACACTCTGGGGGCAGGTACCTGTTGGAGCACCATCAGAATGGGCTATTAGAATGTGCAACAACAGTAAATATCTAGCTTGAGTACAACGTCATAGTGTTATATTGCTGTCCCCACTGATGCGCCAGACTGAATGCTTAAATAATGATTACCTGCATTGAAAATTAATGTTCAATAACAGCAAAAACACAAAACTGGTGCACCCCTATTATATGTGATAAATGACATATACTGTACATTTCATGTGATAAATGTCAGTGGCGAGGGTTCAAGGGGACTTATTCTGAAGTCGCTGGTGAAAACCAGAAAATGATCAGCTCCTGGGCTGTTCTTCCTCTGTATATTCAGTTTCAAATAAATATGGCTGCAAAGTAGCTGAGACATGTTCCTCATTGCTAGATAAGGCAGCATCATAACGTGCCATTTGTCTGAGGGGTACAAGTTAAAAGGAACATTCCAGGCCCCTGAACAGCTCAAAATCATTGTGCGGGTCATGTTTACGGAAGTAAGTTCTCCAAAAACTTGCGGTTACGTCACCGCAACATGTTCGAAAATACTACATGTTACAGTGCATCTGGAAAGTATTCACAGCAACTAACTTTTTCCAGAATTTTTTGTTACACCCTTATTCTGAAATGGATTAAATTAATTATTTCCCCAAAAATTCTACTAACAATACCCCATAATGACAATGTGAAAGAAGTGCTTTTAAAATTTATTAAATAGAAAAAAGCACATGTACATAAGTATGCACAGCCTTTTTCCACTGTTCATCCTTGAGATGTTTCCACAACCTGATTAGAGTCCACCTGTGGTAAATTCAGTTGATTGTACATGATTTGGAAAAGCACAAACCTGTCTAGATAAGGTCCCACAGTTAACAGTGCATGTCAGAGCACAAACCAAGCCATGAACTTCAAGGAATTGCCTGTAGACCTCAGAGACAGGATTGTATCGACGCACAGATCTGGGGAAGGGTACAGAACAATATCTGCACCATTGAAGGTCCAAATGAGCACAGTGGCCTCAATCATCCGTAAATAAAATAAGTTTGGAACCACCAGGACTCTTCCTAGAGCTCGCTGCCCAGCCAAACTTAGCAATCGGGGGAGAAGGGCCTTAGACACGGAGGTGACCAAGAACCCGATGGTCACTCTGACAGAGCTCCAGCATTTCCTGTGTAAAGAGGAGAACCTTCCAGAAGAACAACCATCTCTGCAGCACTCCACCAATCAGGCCTGTATGGTAGAATGGCCAGACGGAAGCCACTCCTCAGTAAAAGGCACAAGAGAGCCCAACTGGAGTTTACCAAAAGGTACCTGGAGGACTCTCAGACCATGAGAAACAAAATTCTCTGATCTAATGAAACAAAGACTAAACTCTATGCCTTGAATGGCAAGCATCATGTCTAGAGGAAACCAGGCACCGCTCATCACCTGGCCAATACCATCCCTACAGTGAAGCATGGTGGTGACAGCATCATGCTGTGGGCATGTTTTTCAGCGGCAGGAATGGGGAGACTAGTCAGGATTGAGGGAAAGATGAATGCAGTACATGTGCTTTTTTCGTTTTTATTTTTAATAAATTTGCTAATATTTCAAACACACTTCTTTCACTTTGTCATTATGGGTTATTGTTTGTACAATTTTGAAGGAAATAATGAATTTAATCCATTTCAGAATAAGGGTGTAATGTAACAAAATGTGGAAAAAGTTCAGCGCTGTGAATACTTTCCAGATGCACTGTAGTTTTGAAGCTAGTCAATCTTTTTGAATCAAGTCGATAGGAGAATAAAACAGGACAAATAAATATCAGGAAGTCAACCAAATGCATCCCCTGAATCTAGATGTATTTTCAAAAATGCTGCAGTGATGTCTTTGCAGGTTTTAGGTAAACTTACGGTGGGCGAGTGGGGAATTACCAAACGCACTGAGTTGTATTTAGATACTGTTGTCGGAAACATGACTGGCACATTTTGAGCTGTTTAGGGGTCTGGAGTGTTTTTAACAAGACCTGGGACAGTGCTTGAATGGTATGTGGGGTTGCCAATAGTTCTGTCTATTACACACGTGCAAAGGAAGCACACAAGTTAGAATTTGCCTCGTTTTTGGCAGAGATGTTAGAAAAGTTAAGCTTGAAACCCTGTAGCTGACAGCTATATGAAGTGAAAATTACATCACAACGTCTGAATACATTTGATATTATATATAAATTTAGTAAGAGCATATAGAGTCTGCATACCAGTAGGTGCCGGCCCCCTGGGAAGTCAGCTCCATCCCATCCACTGAGTTGTAGCTGTCATCATCCATGATCTTGGACAGGCCAAAGTCGGTGATCTTGATTTCGCCACATGCCGTGCCGTTCACAAGGAGGATGTTGCCTACGGAGAGAACCCAACCCATTTAGGAATGTCTAGTCTATTAGCAAATGCTTCTATCTAGAGGGACGTGCAGCAGTAGAGAATCCTCTGGCTCTTGACATTTTTCTGCTGATTCTTCAAAGTCCTTAACAAGGAATGGCTGAAAAGTCTTTAAACCTACACGTGCCTCAAGGTCATGGCTGGGTTATACGCTACATGTGTCAGTTTAAGCCCACTGAACAATTTAAGGACATGAACAAACTTGTCTCTAGAAAGAAAGACTCATCTTTCTCTTATGAATGGACCTGTAATTGTCATTGTTAATGAAGTATCATCATATTAATGGTTAGACTGGCTCATATTTGCTTCTTTAGGTTTGAAGGACAACAACACCAAGCCTCGAGTGAAGGTTCCGGAAACTGGAATGATGCATCGGTCAACAATCAGTATCTGACCATTATAGTCTTGTTATTAAGATGTATTGAATATGCATTTGTTGACATTAGATACATGATGACAAGCAAACTTTATATTTATTTTATGCCAGGGTACCCAGGCATAAAAATGAGAAACCATTGATATTGATCAATTTGTACATATAATCCCACAATAGTTAATATTGGTGCTTCTCTAGTAACCACTGTCGGGGCGTTGACCAAGGCCGGACTCACCCGGCTTGAGGTCGTAGTGGATGATCGGCGGGCGGATCTCGTTGAGGTACTTGAGTGCATTGACGATCTGCATGATGATGGAGCGGCCCTCCTTCTCAGACATCAACTTGTGCTGCTTCAGGTAGAAGTCCAAGTCATTTCCTTCGCAGAACTCCAACACAGTGCAGAACCTGTGGTGGAAAACATCAAATGAATTAAACCAGGGATTCTGAATTTGGAGACAACCGTAGCATTCATGGAGACCTTTGTAGAGATTACAGACCAAATTGATTAAAAAGGCAAGAATTAAGGTTTCCGCACATCCACCTATTCAACCCGGTTTGAGCTATTGCCCGACTTACGAGTCTGTGTCCAGGGAGAAGTAGTCGTACAGTTTGACTATCCGGGGATGGTCCAGTTCCTTGTGGATCCTGTACTCTCTGCAGGCGTGCCTGAGGCAAACAGTGATGCACTATCGTCAAACACTATACTTGCAGTGTATTGTTAATGATATTTTGTGTGGATTTCTCTTTTCACGCTTTTTCTTGTCACTAACCCCTCAGCATTGCTAACGATTAATCACATGCTGCGTCCGAGCACGTGTTGCCAGGCTGTTTGATTTTTGTTCAACAAGACAGCCTGAACTCAGTACTTATGTGGGAGGTAACACATTCACCAGCTACACGGCCGTTATTAATTTACAGGGCCTGACCTGCACATGATGACTCGCTCAAAAGGGATATGACAAGGTAATTGTGTCCGACTACCGATCTGACTACCCCGGGCAGCAATGTACCAATTCCCGCCGCCCCTAGCCGAGCCCCCAGGCATTGTCTGAATGCCGCGGTCAGGACAAGAACCCTGGAGAGGCAACCCAGGCCATGATTTCTCTGTAATGAAAAGTACCTATCTGGAACATTCTATGAAATGTTTTCCATTAAGAATGCACCACTTATTTACTTAAGTCAAAAGCCAACCGAGGGAAACGGCAGTATGTTGAACTTTGTAAAGTGCTACGCGGTCCATTATCCACACAACATGGCTCTCTTACTTGTGGTAGTTCTCTTTCTTCTCATCCCTCCAGTTCTTGTTAAGCTGGTGGATCTTAACTGCCACGTATCTTTGCTCTGTGAGGTCAAATGCCTGGAGGTAAACAGAGAATGGTCACACCAAAACAAATGAAATGCTAAATAGAAAAACAGTTCATATCACAAACATGTCTGTGTTATTGGAACTTTCAAACCTGAGGTCCCTATGTGGGCAAGACCCCAAGAGGGGTGGGTTACAGCAAATATACCATGGCTAAGGACTGTTGTTACAATACAACATTGAGTTCTTGTATATAGCCCTGTGGGAATATTGGACATGTCCCACAAACCCCAGAGATGTCATATTGCTATTTTTAAATAGTTATCAAAAACATATAGCAATAAGTACTATGACAGTACCGTGGCCAGCCAGAGTAAAGCACCCCAACAGTGACCTCTCCTGGGGGTGTTAAGGTACTCATTAAATTGTAACAGCTGGCTTCATTGACGTCACATTAGGCATATTCGAAAAGGATGCAGGTCTACCCCTCCAAGGAGGAAACAAGGAGACAGAACTGTGCAATGTTCACATAGTATACTAATCCCCCTTTTATTTATGTAAAAGGACAGACAATTCTGTTGTTTTCTTATCGCCACAGCCTTGTGTCGGATGTTTTCTGTTGTGTGACCAACAACTGTATGTAAATATCAGCCTGCCATAGGTTGTTCTGTGTTAAACAAAGGACTCAGTAAAGCAATATGTTCAAAAGGAATTAAAACAAACTCTGGTCTCTACTAAGCCATCCTGCCAGGTGGTTGTTTATACCGCTCTAAATTCAACCCATTACAGTACTTTCTGTACCACAAATTTGAGCCAGTTAGCATTCAGGAGTTCAAACCGAACGGTATATAATGGTGAATTACAGAGACCTAATAAGACGGACACTTAAATGTAGGTGGACATAAGTGGGTTGGCAACTGTGGGTTGCTGTCTTTACCCTGTAAACAGACTAGTAAGGATTTGACAGAATTCCATGCTTTGGTTTCCATACACCTTTTCCAAATGTTAGCAGTTTAGCATTTGAGGCACAAATTTTTCACACGTACTACAGTTGTCCAAAGATACATGAAATGTATTGTAAATAACGCTGGTACTGTGATTGTGGCATTTGTGAAACAAATCCAATTAAGAGAAACAACTGAAGCATTCTTCATTTAGCGTGTTCAAATCATAAACTGCCTTTGTTCAGCCTTAAATCAATTTCAGATACTTTTGGAAAACTTTGATGTCATGCACGAAGAATTCTAATTTGGGTGCACGGATCTGGATAGGAGTTTTGCCACACGTGCTAAAATGCTAACATTTGAAAATGCCTGGAAATAAAACAAAAGCATGTGGTTCCTATCAAAACATGTCTATAAATTGGCTTACAAAGTAACGACAACACAATTGTGATATTTGGACGAACACACCTTTAAATAGAAAAGGTATTTGTCATACACGTTTCAACAGGCACTGAGTGAAGTGTTTGCACACATTACCACTGAATCCAAGTAAATCCAAGTAAAGCAAAGTAAAGCAAAGTAAAGCAAAGTAAATCCAAGTAAAGCAGAGTAAAGCAAAGTAAAGCAAAGTAAAGCAAAGTAAAGCAAAGTAAAGCAAAGTAAAGCAAAGTAAAGCAAAGTTAAGCAAAGTTAAGCAAAGTTAAGCAAAGTTAAGCAAAGTTAAGCAAAGTTAAGCAAAGTTAAGCAAAGTTAAGCAAAGTTAAGCAAAGTTTTAAAAGTAAACATGTTTCACCTTGTAGACTTCACTGAAGCCACCTCGTCCTAGGAGATATAACAGCAAGTAGCGGTCATTCAGCGTGGGGTGGTCTTTAAATCTGAGGGAAGAGTACAACTCAGTTACTAAATAAGGAACAGGCAATGCTACATGATATACTTCCAGTAGTTTAGTGATTCGATCAGAGAAGGGCAGCGTACGTGGAGTTGTCCTCGTTGTGAATCCTCTTCAGTTCCCGGATGTGGAGGTTCCTTACCCGCTCCAGCCTCTCCAGTTCAGCCTGGATCTCCGCCTCCTCCTGCACGGGGACACGGTTGGTCGCTCAGAATTGTAGAAATGTCTTCATGTGCCACTTTACCATTTATTGCATTTCGCCAACGTTTCCTCCATGTGTACTGTACCTTCTTTAGATAGCCCAGCCGGAGTTTGAAAATCTCCTCCTGCTCGTGATATTCTGCGAGCGACAACCTGCAGGGTTCAAAGAAACCGGGGCAATTTTAGGACAGAGGTCATGGTCTGCCACCTGCTTTCGTGCCCACTGACCAAGATAAACAAACTACATGGGTGTGGCTACTTCCTGTTCAAAACCTTTATAACTTAGCACATGCATATTTTACACTGCTTGTGTTACTGAAGGCACGTATATTTCCTACTGTGTGACCAGACTTCTGAAAGCGTGAGAAACTCGTCAATGACGCCCAAGCCTATGGAACGCCCTTCCTCTTGATGTTCACAATAGCGATTGTTTGTTGACTTTTAAAATGCGTCTTAAGACACATTTTTTAATACAGGCTTTTTAGAATATATTTATTGAGTTTTTACTACATTTTCTGTATTTGCAGCTTGTTTGTTGTGATTTGTCTTATGTATATTGCTTCTGAGGTGACCTTGGGTGTTATGAAAGGCGCAATTAAATGAAATGCATCCTTATTATTTATTAAAATGCCATACTGCCACTGAAGACAATGGGGTCTATTTGGTATGAAAGACCTCTGTGTCGTGTTTAAGCACACTTGCTTCAAGGAGCCAAAAAGAAAGAGAGTAGCTCTTACGCATCGTTGTCCTGGCCATTGCTCTTGCTCTTGCGTTTATTGGTCCCAGAGCTATTAGGGACGATCGGAGGCTCCATTGCGCTGCTGCCGGCGGTGGTGGTGGTGTTGAGGAGGGTGAGGCTCTGGGCTGGGGTGGTGCTGGAGGAGGAGGAGGAGGAGGAGGAAGATGACAAGGTGGCGGAAGGAGACGGCTTTCTCTTCCCCAGAAGCTTCCTCTGTCTCTCGATGTCCTCTCTCTGGGAGTTGATTCTCTCCTGCTGCCTGGAGACACGGGGGAGCGATGTGAGTGTGGAACGGGCTGAAACACAGAGGATCACCCGTCCGAGGACACGGGCCTGTGTGTTTGTACTGACTTAATGAGGTTCTGGAAGGCGTATCCGTCAGTCCATTGCTCAGTAAAGGAGGCGCCGTGTCTCACGGTGGTGAAGTGGCCCAGGCGCAGTCGGTCCTGCATGCTTTTATCCCGACACGCCCTCTTCTCCTGCTTTGACTGGAAACAAACACAGCTGAATTAATCAGGGCCTGTTTCTGACCTCAATCAATCAATCACATTTATTTATAAAGCCCTTTTTACAACAGCAGTTGTCACAAAGTGCTTTGACAGACACTCGGCCAGAGACCCCCAAGAGCAAGCCACACAATTGATGCACAGTGGCTAGGAAAAACTCCCTAGTAGGTAAGTACATTTTCTGGCCAATCAATTAACTACTAGGCACTCAAACTGAGGATAGATGACAGACAGACACTCACCTTCTCAATGAGAAGTGTCTTGCTCATGGTCACACATTTGTTGAGGCGCTCCTTGTAGCGCTCCAGCGCTTTCTGCTGCTCATCCATCTGTCGCCGCAGGTCACAGTTAGCCTGAAAACAAAACGCTTTTTGAGTCAGAGGATATTTCTAAAGTGCTGTGATACTCCAATTAATGCTCTCTATAGCCACTTTCCGACCAAGTAGTTACAGGAACGTAGTTATAGGAACAGTCCACTTCTAAACAGTTCTACTAACTACTCTCCCCAAAAACAGGTTTTGCTATTTGCATTCGCACTGGTCAAGAGACACTAGTGTCTCTTGTCACTAGACTCTAGTGTAGCGCCACATACAAACATTAAACTGTGAAATGTTGTTACACTGGGTGTATGATTGGAGATAAGTGTGTAAATCATCTAATGCGGATGAACTGGTTGTTTTCAGCCCAAGTAGTGCTGGGTTCCTTCCGCGGCTTGCTGTTTGTTTGTTTGTTCAGATTACGATGCTGAATACGAAATCCAATACGATTTTATAAAAATAATGTTGTGTTGATAATGTCCTAATAACGGAGTTCGAACCGCGGCGTTTAAAAACTAGGCTGGAGACGAAGGCTCCAGCATAATATGTAGTATTATACGCAACAGACAAACGAAGCGACCGACGTAATTTATAAGTTGGACCAATCAACGTGGACCTGGGAAAAGGGAAAATGGAAAGACCCTGCTCTGGAGTAGGAGCTAAAAAGGTTATAGGAACGGCAGTGCGAGGAACTAAATAATCCCGCAATTTCTTCTATCGGGAACACGAGAAAAAAATGGTTATAGGAACGTTATGTTCTAGGGACTGCAAAAATCCCTGCAGTCAGAAAGCGGCTTATGTTGCCAGGTCTGTCAGAAATCCTGGTGGAGGATTTAGAAAATCAGGATGGAATAAGCAGGGCTGAAATCCTTCAAAGATTCATAGAAGAACCTGGGCAATACTGTACCAAAGACGATAATTTATTTTTCTTCAGTACTCTATTTTCATAAAATGTATGTATTTAAATTACAATAACCAATGTTACAAATGGAAGTATATTATTATATACACAAATACAATGTATATATTATATACACAGAAATATATTTCATGTTTTTATTAAGATATTTGTATGTTATATATTTATTTATTTTATATTTTTAAAGCAGTTAAGTCAGTAGAAACAAATGTCAAGTGAAATGTTGTGTTTGACAGAGTGAATTTACTGTAAAGCTCCTATAAAGTGTTTGACAGAGTGAAGTCGCTGTAAAGCTCCTATAAAGTGTTTGACAGAGTGAATTTACTGTAAAGCTCCTGTAATGTGTTTGACAGAGTGAATTTACTGTAAAGCTCCTATAAAGTGTTTGACAGAGTGAATTTACTGTAAAGCTCCTGTAATGTGTTTGACAGAGTGAATTTACTGTAAAGCTCCTGTAATGTGTTTGACAGAGTGAATTTACTGTAAAGCTCCTATAAAGTGTTTGACGGAGTGAAGTCGCTGTAAAGCTCCTATAAAGTGTTTGACAGAGTGAAGTCGCTGTAAAGCTCCTATAAAGTGTTTGACAGAGTGAATTCACTGTAAAGCTCCTATAAAGTGTTTGACAGAGTGAATTCACTGTAAAGCTCCTATAAAGTGTTTGACAGAGTGAATTCACTGTAAAGCTCCTATAAAGTGTTTGACAGGGTGAGTTCACTGTAAACCTCTAATTTGTCCCTATTTCTCAGAGGGCTACAAGCTGTCAGAACCACCAACAATACTTGATATGCTGGAGAGGTTTCATAATAACATTAAAGGGCTAGATTTAAGACTTTTGCTTTGTAATACCAAATAATGTACATTATATATTGGCCATAAAAGTGGAACGATAATATTTCACAAAATTAACCACTGTAATTTGGGTGGGTAGAAAGTGCATACTGAAATGCTGCATTTCTATTGGCTTAAAAAGCCCTGGTTTACCTCCCTGTTTTGAAACTGGAAGCTGTAGCTAGCTAGACATCCTAGATAACAACAGATTTAATTTATTACACTAAGTGAGAGATATGTAATAAGATTAACGAAGTTTGGATTTGTATTGCTAAATTGTAACTACCTAAACACCTGGATATCAGTGATAAAATGTACTCTGTTTAAAAAAAGCAAATATAAAACTGTAAGTTCAGATGTTTTAGTTTTTTCTTGATTCATGCAAGTCCAAATCCTTACAAAGAGATTAGAATGATGTGACCCTGTCCTACCCTTAGTAAATCATCTATCCGTCCCTCTTTCTTCTCCAGGTCTGAGGTCTTGTTGGTCTCCAATGCAGTCAGCTTCTCCAGCGTCAAGTCCGACTTCAGAGAAAAGCAGTTAGAGAAAGAGAAATAGCGAGTCACAAAAGATGCTAACGTCAGCGGCAACGTAACAATGCATCCATCACTGAAATATTTAACAAATACATCGTTTTTTTATCAACTTATAGTATAAACAGTTTACCTGAGTAGCTTTTAGAGTATAGTATAAACACAGCCTTAGGCCAGGCAGGGCAGTTTACCTGAGTAGCTTTTAGAGTATAGTATAAACACAGCCTTAGGCCAGGCACGGCAGTTTACCTGAGTAGCTTTTAGAGTATAGTATAAACACAGCCTTAGGCCAGGCAGGGCAGTTTACCTGAGTAGCTTTGTGGGAAGTGGAAGATGAGGAGGAAGTAGTGTGGAGTGTGGCAGGCTTCAAGGAGCTGGTGGACGAGGAGAGAGGCTCTGTTGGAGCTCCTGAGCCTGCCGATGAAGGACTGCCTTGCTGCACCTAATGACAAAGCAGAGGCGCAATATATTCAAGAATCTTCTCGCTCCATTCTTTTGGCTGGTAAACTTAGCCAGTGTAATAGTTGAAACATTTATAATATAAGGTACTGTGCAAAAATCTTAGGTACACTAGATTTTAACACAAATCTAGTCATAAATAAAAGAAATGGCATTGGTGTGTGTGTAGAAAATAACAAATATTTAGATTTCCAAAAAATGTTACACAGAATTATTTGTATTTCCTTAAGGAAAGTAACATATATTATTTAATAGACCACTTTTCAAATGAAAACCAGAATAGCTTGTATGTACAGTTGTGTTCAAAATAATTGCAGTCCAACATCACTAACCAGATCAATTACTGTTTTTCGTAAAAATCATATTTCGACATGGCAAATAATTTACTAGTATGTGCAGTAGAGTAATAGAAAACCAACAGACCCAACAGTCATGACATGCATGCTGCTGATTCTGTGTAATTGAATTATTAATTGAAAGGGGCGTGTTTAAAATAATAGCAGTGTGAAGTTCAAGCAGTAAGGTCATTTAGTCTGTGAAAAAACAGGTGGTTCTTATTCAAGAACAAAGAATGGAAAACCACCATTCGAATGGATCAAAGAATAGCCAAAATGACAAAGGCTCCTGTCCCAACTGTGAGTACTGTAACAATAAGAAGACGCCTATGTGAAGCCTAGTTATCGGCAAGAAGCCTCCGCAAAGTCCCATTGTTAATAAAACGACATGTGCTGAAGAGGTTACAATTTGCCAAAGAACACATTGACTGGCCTAAAGAGAAATGGCACAACATTTTGTTGACTGATGAAAGCATGATTGTTTGCTGTACCTGGACCCAGTGAAAACAGTTTGTCAGATGACCCCCAAACACAGTACACTGTGAAGACTGTGAAGCATGGTGGCGCAAGCATCATGACATGGGGATGTTTATCATACTATGGTGTCCGGCCTATTTATCGCATACCAGGGATCATGGAACAGTTTGAATACACCAAAATACTTCAAATATGTCATGTTCCCTTTTTGGAAATGAACTTGAAATGGGTGTTCCAACAAGACAACAACCCAAAACACCAGTAAGTGAGCAGCATCTTGGTTCCAGATCAACAAGATTAACGTTATGGAGTTGCCAGCCCAATCCCCGGACCTTAATCCAATAGAAATAGAAAACTTTTGGGGCAACATCAACAATGCTGTTTCTGAGGCAAAACCAAGAAATGCAGAGGAACTGCGGAATGTAGTCCAATCATCCTGGGCTGGAATACCTGTTCACAGGTGCCAGATGTTGGCAGACTCCATGCAACACAGATGTGAAGCAGTTCTCAGAAACATTGGTTATACAACTAAATATTAGTTCAGTGACCAAGAAGATGGCTAAATCTTTAAGCATTTTTCAGTTATACAGTAAATGCTTTGAGTTGGTAAAAAAAATGGAAATAAAAGCTATTATAATGATTGGGAGCTTCACTCACTTTTTTGAACACTGCTATTATTTCAAACACAACTGTAGGTAGGCCAGTGGCATGTTAAAACCAGGATAAGAAACGTGCTAATGATCACTGAAATAATGAGTTGAACCGACTGATTGAATAGAAATAGGTGTAGGAGCAAATAAACTAAGTGAATGAAAAGCAAACTAAAAGGTGAGGGGGGACATTTAGAGAGTTGTGAGGTTAGACACATGGACAGTTGGGTTTTTCCTTTTGTTTTTCATTGTTTACTGCCCTTTACAGTATTCGTTTTACATTTAGGAATTTTACATTTTATTATTTTGTAAAGCATCTTCTGTTTTCATGTGCCTAAGACTTTTGCACAGTACTGTAGATTATCACTAAATGTATTTAAAGTCAATCAACGGGCTGCTGATAGTAATGTGAGACGCTGGCTGATGGATGAAAGGTGCTGCTCACCGCCACCGGTGGGTTAGAGTGGGACTGCTGGAAGGATGAGCGAACGAGGGGAGGAGGGGCCCGCGCCACAGGACTGGTAGCAGGGCAACTGCCACCGGCAAACTGAGCCAGAGAACAACAGGATGGCTTTAAGACAGAAAGGAAAAGGAGAAAAAAAATCTGCCAAACTTAACTGAACCACTGCAGCATTAGAGTGAAAGCAGGTGAAAAGGCTCTATAGAAAAGTTGCAGTTCAACTCACTACCGTACAAGTGCTTCACGTGTAAGTAATGAGACGAAAGACGCGCGCGTCGTGCCTGTTAACCTCACCTCGAAGTAATCGCTAATTTTGTGACTTCTCGCTCCTCCTTTGTCGTGCTGCTCGCCTTTCCTCTTGCGGTTTCTCTGGTCGCTGGGCTTCTTTTCTGGTGTCTACAAAATGGGATCACACACACATGGTCTTTCTATTCATGGTGAGCTCATTTACACAAGTGTTTTTGAGTACTTACCTCTAGCTCCTTGTCACTCAGAGAGCCCACGCTGCACACACTCTGGTTAGAACACTCGTTAGGTAGTGGACCCTGGACAATACAATAAACTATTTGTCATTGTAAAAATAAAAACACAAAGCATTAATCTGTCCTTCAAATGCCTGCTGTAAACAGAATATTATATCAGGTTTTGTTTCCTAGCACCGATACTAATCTCACCCCAGCCCTAAATAACAAACAACATTTTTATTAAAAGACAATAACAAAATGACTGGAAATTGTCAGTTGTACCTATTTATCTGGGACTGTAGTAAACTTAAATGAGCAACCCTTAACATGGTCCACTTCTCAAAGCACAGCTGAGCCGGTCACAATGGTACATTGTGAGACCGCATGTCTATGAATTAAAGATGCTTCCATGTTGTGTACATAACCATTCCAAGATGCTGCCCTGTTGTCATTATGTACAAGCTTGTAAGCTTGTAAGTATGCACCAATCAGGACTTGATGGTATGAAGTGAAGAGACAGACCTTGGCCACTCCCATTCCTGTGAAGCGAGCCTCTAGCAGCTCCTGCCGCCGTGGGTCCAGGCTGTGGAGTTCTTCCATCATCTCCGCAAATGAGAGAGAGACAGAGAGAGAGAGACAGAGAGAGAGAGACAGAGAGAGAGAGAGAGAGAGAGAGAGAGAGAGAGAGAGAGAGAGAGAGAGAGAGAGAGAGAGAGAGAGAGAGAGAGAGAGAGAGAGAGAGAGAGAGAGAGAGAGAGAGAGAGAGAGAGAGAGAGAGAGAGAGAGAGAGAGAGAGAGAGAGAGAGAGAGAGAGAGAGAGAGAGAGAGAGAGAGAGA
>JACXGM010014240.1:5876-22641 GCA_016801145.1 Umbra pygmaea
TGTGATTCTGATTCATCTGTCCAGTTTGTGATAATGATTCATCTGTCCAGTTTGTGATTCTGATTCATCTGTCCAGTTTGTGATTCTGATTCATCTGTCCAGTTTGTGATAATGATTAATCTGTCCATTTTATGATTCTGATTCATCTGTCCAGTTTGTGATTCTGATTCATTTGCCCAGTTTGTGATTCTGATTAATCTGTCCAGTTTGAGGTCAGATCTCTGGAACTTACCACAACTTTGGGTTCTCACTGAAAACAAAAAGGGTTCTTCTGGGAACCATGTAACCATGAATGTCATTTTAATTATAAACGGGTGCTGGATGTAAACCAGCATCAAACCGGCAAACAAAGCATACATATTGCACAAATTACTTTTTATTTATTTAGCTAAAATACATTAATGTTAGCAGCCAATAATAATAAGAACATCATCACTCTGGATTTCTGTAATTATTCTTATGTAAAAAATCAATAATAATAGGCCGATTGATCTGTATCGTTTTTTTTTACTAAAATCAGTATCACTATCATTGTCAAAGAATCTAAATCAGTCAAGAGTACTGTAGAAAGTATTGCAAAGTTGATAATACTGAAGGTTAAGGAGAACTGCAGGGTACAGAGTCTTGAGTGTAAAGGGTCACGCAGGGTAAGGGGTACTGCAGGGTACAGAGACTTGAGTGTAAAGGGTAACGCAGGGTAATGGGGTACTGTAAGGTACAGAGTCTTGCGTGTAAAGGGTAATGCAGGGTAAGGGGTACTGCAGGGTACAGAGTCTTGAGTGTAACAAGTAACACAGGGTAAAGAGTACTGTAGTGTATAGTGTGTTGAGTGTAAAGAGTAACGCTAGGTAAGAAGTACTGTATGGAACAAGTGCTTGAGTGTAAAGGGTAATGCAGGGTAAGGAGTACTGCAGGGTACAGAGTCTTGAGTGTAAAGGGTAACGCAGGGTAAGGGGTACTGCAGGGTACAGAGACTTGAGTTTAAAGGGTAATGCAGGGTAAGGGGTACTGTAGAGTACAGAGACTTGAGTTTAAAGGGTAATGCAGGGTAAGGGGTACTGCAGGGTAGAGAGTCTTGAGTGTAACGAGTAACGCGGGGTAAGGAGTACTGTAAGGTACAGAGGGTAATGCAGGGTAAGGAGTACTGTAGGGTACAGTGTCTTGAGTGTAAAGAGTAACGCAGAATAAGGGGTACTGTAGGGTACAGTGTCTTGAGTGTATAGGGTAACGCAGAATAAGGGGTACTGTAGGGTACAGTGTCTTGAGTGTATAGGGTAACGCAGGGTAAGGGGTACTGCAGGGTACAGAGACTTGAGTTTAAAGGGTAATGCAGGGTAAGGGGTACTGTAGAGTACAGAGACTTGAGTTTAAAGGTTAATGCAGGGTAAGGGGTACTGCAGGGTAGAGAGTCTTGAGTGTAACGAGTAACGCGGGGTAAGGAGTACTGTAGGGTACAGTGTCTTGAGTGTAAAGAGTAATGCAAGGTAAGGACTAATGTAGGGTACAGTATCTTGAGTGTAAAGGGTAATGCAGGGAAAAGAGTACTGTAGGGTACAGTGTCTTGAGTGTAAAGAGTAATGCAGAATAAGGGGTACTGTAGGGTACAGTGTCTTGAGTGTATAGGGTAACGCAGGATAAGGAGTACTGTAGGGTACAGAGTCTTGAGTGTAAAGGGTAATGCAGGGTAAGGAGTAAGGCAGGTTGAAGAAACAGGCAGTTGCTTTATGTGACAATAAAAACAATGCTAACCGTGAACAGGGCTGTAATAACCATTTCACTAGTAATAAAATAAAAAATAAAACTCATAATTAAGGAAAGCTACTCCTCTCCTTGGCTCCTGAAAGCAAAGATTCTCATCACAGATTTACTGTAGGCGTTTGTCTCAAGAGAGCTCAAATGTGTCTCTCTCCCTGTATCTCTCCCTGTATCTCTCCCTGTATCTCCCCTACCTCTTCCTGTATCTCTCCCTGTATCTCCCCTACCTCTTCCCGTCTCTCTCCCTGTATCTCTCCCTGTATCTCCCTTACCTCTTCCCGTCTCTCTCTTTCTCTGGGAAGTAAACTTGGAGAGTGAAAACAGGAAGTTGAGCCTACCGTGTGACTCAAACGCACCGCTTGTATTTTTGGATGCAGCCCCCCAGCCCATTTCCTCCAGGCCACAGAGAGGACACTGCTGTCAGCCCCACTGGGTCAGGATGATGAAAAGGTTGCACATCATTACCCCAAGACAACAGGTTCACGTCACCAGAGGCATGGCTCCACTAACAGCCCAGGCACTGACGTGAGACAGACTGACCTTCATTCAACCGCTGAAAATATACTGTCCATTTCATACGTATACAACAGAACACCCAAATATGGAAAACTCTACAGTACATTTGATCCATAATATGAGCCCTTACCGGAGCCCAATTTTTGAATAGGCTGATTTATCAACAATGTATTAAGACTGGACTAAAGCCGTAATTTATGTGACAAAGGCATATTGAATCTGTATAGAGATAACACTAAACACCTAACATTCCTGGCAATCAAAGACCCGTAACATAGAAACAATGTACAGTAAACGTGACAAAACCGGGAACTTAAATACAGAGTGTAATGACTGAATCAAAGTCTGGTGTGTGTGTGTTTAACTAGCAGGCATGAGCTATCCAACTGTGAAATTGGAATGATGAAAACAGTTATCTTATCTTGGCCAGGTCGCCGTTTTAAATGAGAAATTGTTCTCACCGTGCCCACCTGGTTAAATAAAGGTTAAATAAATTAAATAAAAAATTAGTCCAGGTAAACAAGAAATACAAAATGGAGTTGGTGAGCTAGATTTACCGACTGAAGCTTTCCAGGAGTGGGCGCCCGTTACACAATGTCTCTAGTTTCACGTTCACATGAGAGTGGGTAAACCTGTACTGAGAAAATGCTTCAGAGCGAGGCCTGGGATAGGTGACCCAGGCAACGTGACTGGCCTGAAGAGCCAGGTTGAGAGGAGTGCAGAAAGGGATTCTGGGTAAGGGGGGCAGCATATTTGTTAGGCAATCAGGTCGGTATTTAGAAGGTTGCTAGATTGAATTCTGGGGCCGTCAAGGACACAGAAAACATATTGTTCGATCCCTGAGTAGGGCAGTTACCCTTATCGCTTCCTGCGTGCTAAAACTGGCAGCTCAACCCACCTCTCCAATTAAACGTTATTGGGTTCAATGTGGCCAGACATTGTGCGCAACCTGACAAATATTGTCTTTCCTGTTTCAGCACAATAATCGTCACTCATCCTGCTTGAGCCCTACTAAGTAGGCCCACGTATAAAAAATGTTGATACCAAATGTCTTGTAACTGCATGCCGAAAGACATAAAAAATGGTATCCACGATATCATCTCACTTTAATTTGTAGCAGATGAAAGGCCAAAATCCCCAACCATCCCTTTAGGATTGGGAAAAGCTTACAATTTAGGAGCTTAAAAAGATTTAATGTGTCCCTCGAAGCCAGGGTCAGCGTATAAACTGCTCATCAACTAATTGACCCAGAAAATGGCATAGGGTAGCGTAAATATTTCAGAAGGTGTGTGTGTGCACGTGCATGGTTTTGCTTTGACTATATGATGACTCCTCATAACCTGGGTCCTACACACACACACAAACCAAGGAACCATCAAGCCGCTATCTGCAGGACTTCCAATATGTTATAAAGATAAACTCAAATGAGACTCCGTAATTACTCTAAATTTCGTTCTCAGGATGGTTGGTTAACAACATCCGCAAATGGCTGAAGGAGTGAAGCTGACCTGGGAGAAATTATGAGTATTAATTTGAAAGCTCTGGCAGAGTACACAAGGCTGAAGGCTTAGCGGCTAAGCTAGCGTCCCGTCCCTGGTTTGATGTGATATATTGTGTCAGTAGATTGCTTTTCACCTTGCTCTCAAACACACTGACATTGTGAAGTACTATGAAGTAGTGCTTAGCACAGGTCTGTGAAAATGTTGGTGCGTGGACCCAGTGACCCTTGAGTGAAATATTATGATTTGAACTTTGGGTTGACAATGAATGGCTGACATCACAGTTTTCAACACTAATTGACCCCAACTCCGGTGAAATAGCCCATGTTGATTTTCATCCATCCTGTCAATTGTTGGCAGTTGGAACTGTCATGACCCAACCCAGTTAGCACTTACACATCTGGCTTGTGCAACTGTTTTACCTTCCCCACCTACTCATATGTCTGGTTAAGTTCCTACTCACAGGTGCACAGACCTGTGTACGTGTAAACCACCACCACTCACTATGTTTATGTTCCTACCCACAGGATTACAACCCTTTGCACCCATTTAACCTCCCCTACTCACACCTATGCCTGTTTTTATGTCCCTACCCATAGGACTACATCCCTGTGTACCTTTGTTAACCTTCCCCACTCACTTGTACCCCTGTTTCAGAGTTCCCACCCACTAGAGTGCAAGCCTTAGCACCTGTGTTAGCCCAGTTTCTTATCTCAGAATGTGGTTGCTGAGATGTGAGTTTATGCTGATCTGCAGTCGTGTTCCCGCTCGTTGAGGTTAGGTTGGAGTGAGGGCAGAGTTAAAAGTCTCCTTGTAGGCCCATGGTGGAGCAGGGCTGAGTTAAAAGTCTCCTGGTAGGCCCATGGTGGAGCAGGGCTGAGTTAAGTCTCCTGGTAGGCCCATGGTGGAGCAGGGCTGAGTTAAAAGTCTCCTGGTAGGCCCATGGTGGAGCAGGGCTGAGTGCTGACATCTTGCAGGGATTAACACTAGGTTCAGAATGGGAGTGCTTCTACTGTCATCAACACACAGACTGATCTGTACACACAACCCATCACACACAATTAGAGCAGGCCATTTCCTCATGCACCACAGAGAAGAGAGTGATGGAAAGATATACAGTATGTTGGGAAACAAAGATAAAGGCAGACGACCATTTAATCAGTCCAATATGTAAAATTACTTCATACTTGAACCTTTATTTAAACAGGGAAATCTAGAATAGACCAGGGTCTCTTTTACAGTTGAGCCCTGTATCACAGCAATATAAAAATATATAGCCTACAGTATATAATATACAGTATATTACTGTGCAAACGTCTTAGGCGCATGTAAAAATAGCTTTCAAAATGAACAAAATGGAAAGTTCATACACCCTTAGAAGTGATTTGTAAAAAAACACCATGTGTTATTATCTCTGCAACACATGATGATTTTTGTAAAACATCAGAATGAACACATATTCGTGTTGACTAACCTAGTGTTACACAATAAAGGTGTGGAAAATAACACAACACTTGTGGTCCCTGAGCTGATTTACTAATGTGTTCAAATGTAACACAAAATGTGTTGTTTTTAACACATCTCCATTTATAGTGTATATAAAACAAATACTATAAGGAACAGTAAACTGTGAACCTTTGCATTTAAAATTTAATGAATTCTCTAAAATCGACCGATAGATTGTTTCAAGCATATTATTATTATTTTGTATAAAATATGTTTGTACACACAGAGACATACACTTTATGACCAAAATTATGTGAACACCTCTGCTAATTATTAAGTTCAGTTGTTTCAGACAAAGTTTTGCTCACAGGTGCATAAACTCCAGCATATAACCATGAAATCTCCATAGATCAGCATTGGCAGTACAATGGACCACACTGAATCCCTCAGTGACTATTCATGTGACACTGTCATTGGATGCAAACTTGTCATGGGCGCAGTGGAAACATGTCTCAATTTAGAGATTTTGTTTTCCCGACCAAAGTTTATATGATTCTGTGTAAATATAGTTGACTCTCTCTTCATTGAACTGATATTTACAATGGGAATGTTAATTCATTTTCCAATTCAGGAATAATCCTGACTATAACAATGCAATACCTTGGATGAGAAAATGGCCACGGTACTATAACCGTCAGTTGGAAAACCGTGGTAAACTGTAAAATCGGTCCGTTACATCCCTACTCGCTTGCTTCTATCTGTCCAGGTAATCCCAGACAGCCTCAATGATGTTGAGATCAGGGGTCCTTGGAGGCCATCCCATCTGTTCTTATTTTCACTGAAGATAGTCCTTTATGACCTTGGCCGTGTGTTTGGGGTCATTGTCCTGCTGCAGACGGAAGTTGTGACCGATCAGACTCCTCAGATGCCTGTTGGATCTAGGGTGCCTAAGACTTTTGCAAAGTATTATATATATATATTTAATTTTTAACTAGGCATGTTGATTTAGAACCAATTCTATTTTTCCAGCAAGGACCTGGAGTTACGAGGAGGGGGAGCAATTAGGGTTAACAATAAGGGTTTAAACCCAGGCACGTAAATAATTTTCTTTGAACGAATTATCACTTCACACATTTCAGGTCTATTAGCAAGTTACAATGGAAGAGGTCTGGTGTGGCCTGCCCTCTTTGTGAGCACAGACACTTCCCACTGAGTAAAATAATTAGAAAGATGTATTTTTTAATTGTTTCAACCAGAACATCATTTGCCCAGTGGGTATTTAGGCCAAGTTCTGTTTCTACCACCTATGGCAACCCACCTGGGTATTTTCTGAGGAACACATTGTAAGGCTTGACTCCAAGCACACACAAGCAATTTAATTTCATGCAACTGGTCTGCATTTCAGCCGACATGTTAAAACACGTTGGGCTGCTTTGATTACACAGCAGGCCTCGTCTAGAAACCGTTTGGCCGATGCATCCATTCTCTGGAGTTGTCCTGGGCAACCTGCATACTTTGCAATCCAAGTTTCTCAATACCCCAATGACTCAACCTTATTTTGTGTGTGTGGGATTGAAATAACTGTTAATATAGCTTTAGAGGTAATATTGATGTTTGATGGTTTGTGGAGAGGAAGTATTGCGTTACTTGGTCTAGACCAATCATAAAACACTGCGGAACCTTAATCCTGCTCTACTACAGTCCAGTAAAGATGAAGTCCCAGCAGAGGGTCAGATAAGGGTCACCACCCTGTTCTTTCACCCCCCCAGACCCCCTCTCTTACTATCTCTCTAACTGCTTCTGCCTCCTGTTCTCTTTCGCGCTCTGTCACACACACACACGCACACACACACACACACACACACACACGCACACACACACAAACAAACACATAGACGGAATCAGATTCAATCTGTCTCGCGAAACAAGGTGAGGCAAGCCGGCTGCGTTTTGTGCAAGATATGTGTCGCCATGACATTGCATCTGGAGAAGAAAAAAAACGGAAGAGAACACCGCTTTTGATGAGCCAACTGCTCACACAAGTTGACTATTTGTGACTTTTCACACGTGAAATATTACATCGTAAACTGAGCCGGCCTGACCATTCACTTGAGAGAGATGGAGTCTGCAAAGCCTCGGGCTAGAGTTATGCCAGCATGAGGAGAGCTAGCTTCAGCCTGGGGAGAAGACAAAGAGGCCTGTTTAGGCCTGCCCCCCAGCGTTGGCCCCCACCCCCAGCACACTCAGATACTGAAGTTTAAACAGCCGGACAATCTCACACGTCACTCTCCGTAGCAACAAGCCCGCTGGACCACTGCCGTGACTGGAAGCATGTTAGCAATAGCATGGTTTTGGTTTTGCCCACAACGAGAGCAATGTTACGCAAACTCTGGCTCAATCTTCCTCAATAACATGTTTCCTGACATGGTCGCAGAAACTTCAAAGAGCCCACATGCAAGGACAGACGCATACTGAAAATAAAAAGGTACTAAATCCAACAATTCAATAAATTCACTGCTATTGTAACATTTGTCACCGTGTGTATTCCTTGTAATGTGCTCTCGTTCATTTGTGTGCGAAGAGGAATATACACTTAATTTTATTTTCATTTGAAGTTAGCAGACGCTCTTAGGCACTTGCAGTGGTGAGTGCCTTCATTTTTTTATTTTTTTGTCATGGCGAAAGTGGGGATCGAAACCCAAATATGATCATGTTGTCAATGTTATTTATGTCCTACCTGTGTGTATAGAGCATGCCGCCTCTCACTCACATACAGGTCCAGACCCGGGCCATTTGAAGGAATTTAGGGGCCCCAAGCAAAATGGACATGGAGGCCCCCCAGCCCATCACCCTGCACGCAAAACCTACTGGATCCACAGCATAACCATAAAGTTTAAGTTCACCCACACTTAATCTAAATAAAAAAAGGTTTACAGTACATAAACTGCTGTTGCATAAACTGTGCATAAAAAAATGTTTAAAGTGCAAATAGTTGTGTATAATTAAATGTTTACTAAGTCGTGCTGTAAATGAACAGTTTATGGTAACACACATTATATTTATCATGTAATATATTAGGTATCGGGTAATGATTAAAAATGTGTACACCTTTAAGAAACCATTTTTAAAACATCTATAAACATTACATACATAGATGGACCAGATATTCCTAACACTATGTTAAGGGTTACTAATGCTTAAAAACATACCAAGCTAATGTTTGATGCAAGGATTTTATTGTGTGGTTTTCCTAACCCCCATTTGGTAAATAGATTATCATGGTGGAATAGTTAGTATAACATGCTAAAGTTATGCCAATTTCATCAAAACTTATTACAAAGCTATAGCAATGTCATGTCATTAAATACGACAAACAGTGATTCTGGAACAGATCTGCGTCTTCCCTATCCCGTGAAAAATATATTACAGTAGTGTGTAACCATCCGTTCGAAAACAAAGTTGCACTAACTGTTCGTTACAAGCAGCATTTGCCCTCAGGCAGGTTACAGGTAACGTTAGCTAACATAAACATATTTTTGCTAGCCTACTGTACCGGCTGCAAAATTAGACCAAGACAATTAGTGCTATTTTATCCAGTGTAATTTATCACTTACCACTATCTTGTTTTTTTCTTATCCTCCTCTTACTTTCTATTTTTCCTTTTCTGGCTTCCTGAATCATAATTTTGATTCCTGATGACTGCCGACCAAGAAGGTTTTGTATTTTGCCGGCAGCAGAGATCACGAGAGGGGCCCCTTAAGGGGGATCCCGATAACAGTGTCATTGCACTTTACTGCATTGACTATCAAAGGGGCACTCACACAGTTTGTCGTTGCATTTTATTCTTAACCAGTCGTTGTCTTGGGGCCCCAGGCCAGCTCGGGGGACCCAAGCAATTGCTTGGTTTGCTTGCTTTGTCGCGACGTGCCTGGTCCAGACAGATTCTCAGTCATCAATGACAAGGCTTTTAAATGATGGAACAAAACGTACCTCAGAAGGGCAAGGACCTTTTGACAGTAAGATAGATAATGATAGATTTCAGCAACCATTTTATAAAACCACTCCAGCTAATTTCCATACTGTTTGTATTTACACTATCATGTCTCCAGACCGCAATCGCGCTTTTGTGGGTGTGTCATTCAAGACCTATTGACCTGGGTTCCTGAGGGCATTGACTTACAGTGAAGAATTTCCCCTCAACACACATTTCTCCTGGGCTGTTAGCAAAGCCCCAGGTAGGATCTTTCGAATTCTTCTTGTGCGCTACCTCCGGAGGTCATGTAGAGTTTGAGAGAGACCCGCAAGTTTACACACTACAATTGTCTCGTCCCGATGTTGATTCGGCAAATGTTGCTGAAATATATTGGCATCTATCGTAGTGTAAAAACCATAGATTGTATAATTACTGGATATAACCATGTGTGATGTCACCCATTGGTTTGTTAATATCTGATTTGGGTCATCAAATTTGCTGTTACGGGCGCAGACATCTTGGTTGCAGACAGTGTTGGGTAAAGTTACTTTTCTAGTTACTTTTTAGTTACTTGCTGAGTTCACAAGTTTTGGGAAGTCCCTAAATAAGACAAAATGATCAGGTAAATGGAGTTCATATCTTCCTGGTGACCATGATTGGTATTTTCTTTAGTTTATTCTATTTGTTTTATAGGTCACTGTTAAGATATGAACCCCATTTACCTGTTAATTTTGTGTTAATTAGGGACTTCCCAAAACTAGTGAACTCAGCAAGTAACTAAAAAGTAACTAGAAAAGTAACTTTACCCAACACTGGTTGCAGATGTGAAGATTTTAGACGAGAGGTAGGAGTAATCTAGGTAGCTAAATTATATTAATTGGGATGCTAACGAAAAACAGTTTAAAAACAAAATGTAAAACAAAACGTAACGTTACTTGTCGTACAACCGAACGCCATAGCCATGTCCTAAATGCCCTTTTCTTTATCGCCGATTTTAAAATCAACAACACCATAATTAAAAAAATGAACATCAAGATAAATTACAGAAGGTTTAAATCTAGCGATTGAGATCATATACTCATGAAAATGATTATTACCTCAGTAAATCAAGTATATTATGTCTCTCATTCTCATAGACTATTACAAAAACTGAGCTCTTTTGCAACCAGGCATATCGCCCCCAGCTGGAATTCTTCTTCTTCTGTGCGTTAATGGCGAATCGCAACCAACTGATGGTGCATACACTGTCACCAACTGTACCGGAGTGTGAGGCCGGTCACGGCCCACCCAATTCATCACCACCCACCTCAACCCACCACCCTAGCAAATTAAAATACAGCCCACTACCCCACCACCGACTCCACTACCTACCCCCCACTCCACTACCTACCTCCCACCCCACTTCCCACCCCCCCACCCCTCTACCTACCATCCCCTTCATCAACTTGTAAACCATCTCCCCCTTGACGTCATTGACACCCATAAACGCCCTAGCATTCAGCCCACCCCAACATCTACCCTAGCATTCTGACCCTTAACCTGACTACAAACATTCACCACACTACACAGAAAAGCCAAAAACTCAACCCTACCCACCACTAATGAATCCTTACCTACCACAGACTCATGCTTACATTTCTCAGACAACACGACTCTGTGAATACACACACTGTCCTCCAACACCAGGCCTACAACCCGCTCCTTCTCCACCTGCACACCTATCCCAAGTCCCCCCACTCTCCGCACTGCTTCTGCATACGTGACCTTAACCCTCTGTGCCTCTGCTGCCCTCTTCTGAACCCAAATGCAGCACTGTGCTTCCCACCACAATTAGAACACCTCCCCTTGGCCCCCTCCCCACACTTGCCATACTCATGCGCACCCCCAAACCTACCACATCTACCCTGCCCTCTACACACGATGACAATAAGAACCCTCCCACCACTCAAACACCTAGCATCCATCACCCTCCCAACCTGATCCCTAATCGCCGCAGTGAGTGACACCGGGTGTAACATCTTACCTGTCGGGGCCGAAAACACCACAATCACCTTAAACCCCTGCTCCCCACCACCAAGTGCCGGCCCTTCACCCTCACAAGGCACTTCCGCATTTGTGTCAATTTGCCAAATCGGATGCTCACCCTGTGGTAAAAACCCTCCAAGTCATTGCAGAGGAAGGGCCAGCCAACAGGAAGGTTTGTCACACATTTACCCACACCACAGCAGCAGCATCTGACACACATCATATCTCCTCCAATGCTATTCATAACATACAGTCGTGGTCAAGTATTGGTCTCCTCCACAAAGTTTGCAGCTTCAGTGTTCTTAGATCTTTTTGTCAGTAGTTACTATGGTATACTGAAGTAGAATTACAAACATTCTATAAGTGTCAATGGCTTTTATTGACAATTACATTAAGTTTATACAAAGAGTCAATATTTTCAGTGTTGACCCTTCTTTTTCAAGACCTCTGCAATCCGCCCTGGCATGCTGTCAATTAACTTCTGGGCCACATCCTGACTGATGGCAGCCCGATCTTGCATGATCAATGCTGATGACTGATGCGCTCACCTTATCTTCTCCGGACAAGGTGTTTCCGGATGGCCCAAACAATCGGAAAGGGGATTCATCAGAGAAAATTACTTTACCCTAGTCCACAGCAGTCCAATCCCTGTACTTTTTGCAGAATATCAGTCTGTCCTTCATGTTTTTCCAGGAGAAAAATGACTTCTGTGCTGCCCTTCTTGACACCAGGACATCCTCCAAACGTCTGATACATGCAGATGCACTCATAAATGCCTGCTGCCATTCCTGAGCTAGCTCTGCATTGGTGGTACCCCGATCCCTTAGCTGAATCAACTTTAGGAGACGGTCCTATTGCTTGCTGGACTTTTTTGGTTGCCCTGACACCTTCTTCACAACAATTGAACCTCTGTCCTTGAAGTTCTTGATGATCTGATAAATTGTTTATATGAAAAATTATTTGCGCATGTGTTAATCGTGTTCTGTATATGTATACTATTTTTCTCTATGCCCTTTTAGTTTTTTTGCTTCGTTTTTTTTTCAATTATTGGTATCTGCATCAGTGGCGGCTCCTGAAAAAATTCTCGGGGGGGGCACTTTTTCTGATAATGATTAAGGTGACCCATTCAATGGGTACATTAAGCAAGACAATATTAATTTGTTGCTAGATGATTAACTCTGTGATTTTTTTATTTCACCTTATTTAACCAGGTTAATCGACTGAGAACAAGTTCTCATTTGCAATTGCGACCTGGACAGAATAAGGCGCAAGGCGATATTAAGTTACACATAACCCAAAAACATTCAGGTATAAAGTTACACATACAAACGGTATTAAGTTAGATAAAAAATACTGTACATTCAGTGCAAATATGGTCTAAGAATAGAGAGGTAGATTATTGGAATGTAAAGTGGCAGTAAAAGAGAAATGTTAATGTGCAAATTACTACTTCAGTTTGACTCACTAACCACTGAACCATCTGTAGCACATCCGAGATACCAAGTTACTATAGCCTTCCCTACACTATAGTACTCACAAGAATGGCCTTATGGCAAAAAAACTCTGTCTTTCACATACACACACACAAACACACACAAACACACATAGACACACACACCCACAAACACCCACAGACACAAACACCCACAGACACAAACACCCACAATTTGACAACATTTCTATGTACACATGCAAGAATGATGGAATGACTGGCTACATGATAGTACAGAATGCTCTATCATAGCCTAGAATGTCAGAGAAGGGGCCATCTACAGATGCACTACAAAACATGTTCCAACTTTAACGACTGCCAATAGACACTACAACTGTTTTTATCACAACTGCTTAGCAACACATTGTGTCAATCATCATGTCCTGAATAAAACAACTTAGTACAGTAAACACAGCATAAACTATAAAAGAGAGACAGGCAATGTAGACAAGAAAGGGAAAGGAAACGATTGTGATGGTCTTTAAGTGGTCTATAGGGCTTAACTTATCTGAAGAGAAGTTCACATCAATGTCCATTCTGGGACACAAACTAGGGAATCACCAAGTCTTTAAAATCCAGTGGTTTTTGGAAGATGTCTGTCTCAATAGACAGCACCTTGCCAGTGCATTGATTCAGCCTATATTAACTTTTCCCAAAAATGATAGCTAACTCCAATGTGAGTTGTGATGCATTGTTGTTTTCTAATTGTTTGGGATACATGTTATATATCCACAATTCCTTGGTTGGAGATTTTTTCATTCGAAGACAACAAAGCAAATTGAAGAGGAAGCAAATAATCCACCTCTTTTAACGTCCGCCATTTCCACACGATGGCACTCTTTAACGCTAGCCATCTTGACAGTAGTATCGATTGAAGATTTCTTCTTAGTTACGTTACGTATGACGAAAGCACGTTTGTGCATGTCCTCTCGGACCCATAGGGATTGTAATGAAAGCTCTGATATTAGAAAAAAAAGTATTTTACTTGAAAGTTTAGGAGTGAATTCTTGGGCGATTTTCCACGTCGATGAAATCGCCCCAAAAGACTTCTGCTGATTGGACATTTAGTGGCAGATCAAACGTCAAGATTAGAACATTAATAACGCTGTTGCCATTATAGAATTGGTGAGAAAAGAAATCCTTTCTTTTCCCGTTTGGCAGTGCGCTGCCCATATCCTCCTAATGAACACACCGCCCCTGTCTCTGCTGCTGAAAATAAACAGAGCATTCATATTTTACAGTTTAAATATAGATATAGGAAAATAACACTTGATTAATATAGAAAGGAAGAGATGTAATTACATGAATTTAATGATAATGTACTGTAAGGGAATTGTTGTATGTTGTTGTATTGTTTAAGTAGGGGCAGGATTTTATAAGCAGTATGCTTCCACCTGCTCCTTCTCGAGCTTATTATTTGTTTTTTTTCTGTTACTTGTTCATTCTGATGCATGATTGTGGTAAATTTTTTGTGTGCGTTAGTAATTTACCGATGGTTCAAAATAAATAAATAAATATTATAAATAAAAACCTCCACCCACTTTTAGACTTCTTTACTTGTGCTTTTGTTTAGACGATGCAGCCTAAAATGCAGAATTAAAATCCCACCATACTTTGATATATATATATTTTTTTAAATAATAGCGCTAGTTTTAATTGACTGCAATAAACATTGTTAATTCATTATATAGCTAGTGAATTGAAACCACATGCAATTGTATTATGTGTAAAGAAACAATAAGTGCATGTGATAGCAAAAAATAATAATTTAACATGTTTTATTAAAAACAGTAAAACATATGTGGTACACACAATTTGATTGAATATATTGTCAGTATCTCATGTGAAAATAAGATTACATTTGAAAAACATTCACTAGTGTCTGTTTTATGCAACAAAATACTAATTTTAGCAACACATGAACATGGACACTACCTATGCAAAGAATTAACAATGATTATTGTAATGAATTATGAGGGCTATTATTTTGAACTGGAAAATCCGATTTTGTGTTGCCAGACGACCAGTTCTTGCCTACTGTATAGCTAGGGCCAGCGCTGCCATTACATGTCCTCGAGAATAGGCGTGACCCTCCAACTTCAACAGGCTTTAAAATCTGCCGGCAGTCGTGAGAAATCTCCCCCTGGCATTCGTCATGGTGCCACTGGGTATAAAAGCGCAAAAGGCAGAACTTGAATTTCCAGGTATGTCCCTCTTTGACTAAAGTATTTTAAAGATGGAGGCGTAACATGGCTGCCGCCATTTGAGCGACTCCATCGTATGTATTCTGAATGGAAGATTCTACGCTTACGAGAATACTTTGATTAGTTGGTTGAAGTAATTACACATGAATGAGCACATATTTTCGAAAGAACAAAGGGGTTTTTGCTAAGAATCAACTAAAGAAAATACACAATGTAGCTTTAAAGTTATGCTGCCGAATCATAGTCTTGAGTTATTGAAATCTCCCCAAAGAAAACATTAAACCCAGTCCCCTGAATGGAAATTAATTCCATAAACTATGAAAAATTGTACCCACCCAGTGCATGGTTTGCATGTAAACTAGCCTGAGCTGTCAACAAGAAACCTTATGTTGCTTTTTTGTGTTTTTTTACATATTACCTGTGTGTATTTTAATGTAGATGTGTGAAGTGTAAGTGTGTTGTAACTCCCCAACATGTTATGTTGCTTGTATAATATTATTTCCAAATAACTGTGCTGCATGCAAAAAACATGGAGGGAAGCCGCATAAACAACTAGGTCAGAATGAGCTATACTAGCCTCCTGTAGTGTAAAGAATGTATAAAAAGAATATATACATGCGTGGAACATGATCTGTACGTGTTTCTGGATCTTTAGCGAAAGAGAAAATTTTCCTCTAAACATCAGAGAAATACTGGTTCTATAACAATACCCTAAACAAAAAGACTTAACAAAGCCAGGCAGCGTAGGTCAGGGAAGGACAATAGAATCGAGAATCCATACCCTGATCGACACCAACAAATACCCAGGTCCTACACTAACATTTTGTTCCCAGGGAACTATCTCTGTGCCACCCATAAAATAGCATGTATTCAATTGATATGAGAAAAGCAGAGCTTTCTAAGCCCAGTGAAACATCCTGGTACACATTACCAGCCAGCCCATCCAGGCCTAACTAACCCATGTTCACAATGAAGCTGTCTGTATACCTTCACCTCAACCCCATGAAGTCTAATAATAGCAATAATAACTCAGGACCAAATGTTGACTGAACCTGTAGGTGTCCATTACTTTGTAATGTGTAACCTGTGCTGGATGTGATTGTGTAACTACAGCCATGCAAAACTGTGTATATGGAAAGCAAATATTGCCTGACAAAAAAGAAAACAGATGTGTGTATCAGGATGTATGTCAGAAGCATGTGACCAGAGAACACCTGTATACCTGGCAGCAGAAGGTAGGATTACAACCAGAGACTCCGACCCTGACCAGGGATATCTCTAGTTTACTTGTTTTGTTTCCGGGTCAATGGTTCAAGCAGTCAGAACAGTAGCAGGACAATGCGGTATTCATGAAAAGGTATCTCCCTCAAACTGAGTATTAGGACCTGTTTGGTTACAGTAATGACGAGTATATCCTAGCTGACAATCCACAGGTATGGTCCAACTGTGGGTTTATTTTAGATTTAAGTTCCTGTATATGATTTCCAGTCAGTATTTATTATACCTAATATAACCAGCTCTGCATGTCTGTATGTGGGCAAATATATGTGTATATACATATATACGTGTTGATAATTGCAGGAGAATCAGCAAGACTAGCACTCTACCAGCAAATGCCAAATGATGAAAGTCTGTTCCTCAGAATCCAAGCACCAATTTTATTTTATTTTATTGGTTTATTTGATAGGGACCATGCATATTTATGAACATTGTTGTATACAAAACACCATGTAAATATGCCAGAATTAGTAAAGAAAACTACTTTTCATCTGCAGTCCCTAGGCAGGTAACATAGAACTAACAAGGACATCCAACAGTCATACATCATTCATTCATTTATAACTTAGAAAAGTGC
>JACXGM010014241.1:0-22384 GCA_016801145.1 Umbra pygmaea
GAGGGGTGGTCTGCACACCGCTTTATAAACATCAGGGATATTTACGAGGGGTGGTCTGCACACCGCTTCATAAGCATCAGGAATATTAACAAGGGGTGGTCTAAAAACCACTTTATAAGCATCAGGAATATTTATGAGGGGTGGTCTGCACACCGCTTTATAAGCATCAGGGATATTTCCAGAGGGGTGGTCTGCACACCGCTTTATAAGCATCAGGGATATTTCCAGAGGGGTGGTCTGGAGTCAGACCTTAGCTTCAGTAGTCATGTTAAAGCAATAACTAAATCAGCATATTATCATCTTAAAAATATCTCAAGAATTAGATGCTTTGTTTCCAGACAAGACTTAGAGAAACTTGTTCATGCTTTAATCACCAGCAGGGTGGATTATTGTAATGGCCTCCTCACTGGTCTTCCCAAAAAGACCATAAGACAGCTACAGCTCATACAGAATGCTGCTGCCAGGATTCTAAGCAGAACCAGGAAATATGAACATATCACGCCAGTCCTTAGGTCTTTACACTGGCTCCCAGTCACATTTAGGATAGACTTTAAAGTATTATTACTGGTATATAAATCACTCAATGGCCTAGGACCTAAATACATTGCAGATGTGCTCATTGAATATAAACCCAACAGACCACTCAGATCATCAGGATTACATCAGCTAGAGATACCAAGGATTCAGACAAAACGCGGAGAATCTGCTTTTAGCTACTATGCCAGCTGCATCTGGAACCAGCTCCCAGAGGAGATCAGATGTGCTCCAACAGTAGTCACCTTTAAATCCAGACTCAAAACACATCTGTTTAGCTTTTACTGAATGAACTCTGTGCTAAGTCCGAACCGATTGCACTATGGTCTGAACACCGCTTTATAAGCATCAGGGATATTTATGAGGGGTGGTCTGCACACCACTTTATAGGCATCAGGGATGTTTCCGTAGTAGTGTTCAAGGGTCTGATTTAAACGTGGACAGTCAACATATTGATGAACAGTTGGCAGACGTAGACTGTCTATTCTGCAGAGCGGACAAGTGCATCATTATAGCTCTCTGTTATTTTTTCCCCGCTGCTTCGTCATTTGGTCCGGGCACATACCCAAGAATAACAGTAATTTGACCAAGCTCTCGCGGGAGGTAGAATGGTCTGAAGGATATTTCTCAGTCCGGTGTTCACACCTGCTCCCGAACACAATACTGTGCAGCCCAACGATTGTCAACAAATAAACACAGCCCACCTCCGATGGATTTAGAGCCATGATTCCGTCAAACACAAGGTTGCTCTGTCTGAATTCACAATGTTCTGCTCTTAATGCCAGTTCATTGAGTTTGTTGCTTACTGATCGAACGTTGGTGAGAGTAATGACAGGAAGTGGGACTCTACTGCAGCATTTCCAGGTGCCTCACACCTGAAAGCAGTTGCTATTTCTTACTGTTTCCGCTTTGCCGGGTGCAGCTGAAAAAAATTGAGTGGTGCACGACCTCTGAATGCGCACTTAACATTCTGGTGCGCCAGCAAGATCTACGTAATTTTGACATCACATTGGCGCACGACAGGTCAGTAACGGCGAGTATAGCGAGGCCTTAAGCACTTTCAGTGAAAAATCACTGGTGTCGCCGCTGCTCACTAGCCATCTTAATTGTCGGTGTGAGAGTGAATGAAAGAAATCACTGATAATGTGAGAAATAACTGTATCAGAATTAATATTGAAATTATGTTCTAAAGTTTTTATCTAAGCACTGTTCTGAACATGTGTTACAGTTACAACAGTCGTGTTTGATTTTTTCAAAGAGGCCTTAACAAGCTGAAGAAGATGAGATCATTATATTGCAAATAATTGTATGTGTAATGCAGAAGTTTTATGTCTAATGATTGAGCTGTCAAAAAGTACTTTTTACCTTGCCTTAAAGAATGTGTCAGCATGGGAGATCGAGTAGCCCCCTCTACTGGCGCGCCCAGGATCTACCGCTCAGCATCCCCTTCCTTCTGAAGCCATCATCCCTCCCCTTCTTCAGCCAGCATTACACACAACTGGGGCTATTTGGCAGTCAGTGGATTGCTCTTTAAAGAAGATTGTTTCCCCTTATGGGTTGTGGGTTATTGATCATTGTTGGTGTTTTTGATACATGCTGTTCCTCTATATATGTTCTATTCATTCCCATTTCCCTGTACAATAACAGGAATATTGTTTCATAGGTAGCCCAGTCTGTGCTGTATAGTCTAGTGCTGTGTTCTTCCTGTTCGCCATTCTGAATAAATACAGAACTCGACAACCTGCGTTTGGCTCTCATTCATCTCACATTGTGACAGAATGAGAGAAACAGACTGTGCAACGCCCAGCCCAGTGGGCCTGTCATTACCAGAACTGAGAATGCACTAATTTACATGTTTAGTTTAATTTGTATATACTGTATTTAAAAAAAATGTCTATTGACTGTCTAGGTGTTCTAAAGATAATGATGTATGATATTATTGACCTAAAATAATACATCAAAATTCGAACTTGGAACATTGCAATTTTATAAAATAATTTGCACACTACAAACCTCTCCTGATTCAATTAACTTAGAAAATGCCTGTTTTATTATCTTAATGCAATATGATTAGATCAAAATATCTGTATTTTAGTGTAAGACAGAAAAGCGTTTTTTAAGTAGACTTTAATGCTAAAAACATTTATTTGCACGTTGTCAAACAGACAATGGGCCCTATTTTAACGATCTGAAATGCAAGTATCAAACGTGAAACTCAAGTTACATTGTGGGAGGGTCCCGGGTGCTGTTGCTATTTTACCGGTGGGATAAATGATTCTTGCGCCCAACGCATATCTAAAATGGGTAGGTCTAAAGTAGCTTCATTAGTCATAGGTGTGGTTTGGGCGTAACGTGCAATAAACCAATCAGATCGTCATCTCACATTCCCTTTAAGAGCAGGCGCTTGTTCCATGGCGGATTGCTATTATAACGGCGATTTTCTATTGATTTTTCTTTTTACAAAATGTAAATAAAGAAATTTCTCAAGGCCTACTTTCCGATGTTTTGGACTCACTCTCACTGAATCACGAGGTTATGAATGCATGGTAATATTTTTGCAATGTAGTCTAACATTAGACCGAGATTACTCTTCTGTCAAATATGCTTTCCTCTCCCGTTCTGTATTTCTGGGCATTTAAGTTAAGTGCCAACGGGACATGCATTTCAACATCACGTCTCCTGCAGTCCGCTAATATTTCCTAATTAATGTCATCAACACATCCATGATTCATGGAAATGTTGCGTAAAATGCAACGAGCCACAAAGAATGCTGCGACTTGAGTAGTGTACCTGTTCTATCCAAACACCTGACGCGCATTTCCAGTGTGCCGAATGTTCGTTCAATTAGGCTACACTGCGTGTTTGTGTGTTTTTGATTAAACAGCATTTTAAGCACTTGCTGGCATCATACATTGTGTCATCATTAACCATGTCTTTAAAGGATAGCTGTTGTCCCCTTCCCAGGCACCCATCCGGGATTCCTCATGGCAAAGTTGCCATAAATGAGTTGTGGCTTGAGCCTGAGTAATTCTGAGTAAAGACATGGGTGATTTTACTATTATCATCGCAAATTACGTGTGTATACTTGAATGGGTTCCCTTGAGGTTGATGTATATCAGTGCAAATAATTCATTATGAATAATTTGAGTAAATGTGTACACTAGATGTATATCTATTTTTCACATTTTCGGACACCACAATTACTTCCTCATGTGGTAATATTTTTCCTTCTAATTATGTATTGCAATAATAAAGAACTGCTGCATTTGTGTAGATGCACAGTAAAAACGGCTGTGTTAAATCAACACCATAAGTGTTAAATTAACACTCCTAAGTGTCAATTTGAACCTATATAAACACTGAGAGTGTTAATTTAACACTTAGGGTGTTGATTTAACACAGCCGTTTTTACTGTGTGAGAGGAGCAAATTGTATGCGCGTTGTGCACACGCTACAGTATGGTAAGGCATGCGCCCTTAAAATAGCATATAAATAACACGCGACTGACTTTAAACCAGGTTTTTCCTGGTCAGTGGCGGAATTGTTTTCGGGGACTGCAAGATAGCACCAGTGAACGTTTTTGCCGGAACACGCCTCTTCTTTTCGCTGATCCGCCCAACGAATGCAAGTTCATTCCCTAATTTACCGCCGCGCGTCTGTGGAGGGAAAAGTCCCATATGCATCGAGTGTAAGATAGGAATGATACATGCGTTTGTGTAAAAAGTCAATTGCGCTGGGTGTAAAATAGGGCCCTTTGTCTCATCCTACTGTATATCTGAGACAAAATGGAACCCAAGGAAGACTTGCCTTAAACACCGAAACTCAGATTGTCAAAAAAAAAAAAAAAAAAAAAATCCTTTGAAAAAGAGAAACAGTTCAGCTTGAGGAAAAAATTACTAATCATTTGAAAGATGTTAGAATTTAAAAATGTATTTACACAGACACATAGGCAAACACCCTTGCAAACTGGGTTAAGAAAACAAAATGTATTGGGGGTAGTCTGAATTTCGCGCTGTCATAAGGAAACTTATGCCTTTTAGAATTTCTGACAACACAAACACATACCTTTGACATTTCTAAAGACAAAAAGGGGCCATGTAGACCTGGGAAACAGAGTCTAACACTGTGAGGAGGAAGTGATACTGTTTCCTTTAACATCTGTGAACATAGTAGGGAGTATTGAAAGAGAATTTTCTACCCCCTCCCTGCCACCTTGCTCGAGTGAGTTTCAAAGGACTGGTTATCCAGCTTAACAGGAGATTACACAATTTCTACCACAAATGCATTTGCAAACAAGCCCATTTTCTTGTGCCATAGAGTGATGCCAGTAACGCCTTACTCTAATCTGTGTAACGATCCCCCCTAAGGGAATCGTACATGTGTGTTTGAGTTGCTCCCGTGTGTCTTACGTTTCTCTCCAGCGTGCTTGTTTTAGTTCCCGCTATTCCAGTCACATGCTTATATTCACATGTCCTCATTGTCCTATAGTTTGTCTTAATTACTCATCCTGGTGCATTCATTAGTTCTGTATAGTATATAAGTCCTGTGTAAGTGTTTGTATGCTGTCGTTCATTGTGGCTATTATGCCCTGTTCTTTCATGTGAGTGTTGGTGTACCTATAGTATATCGTTATTCGCTGTTTTGCCCCTTGTGGCAATATTATTTTTTGAAGTGTTGTCAGCACAATAAACCGTTTCTTTACTTTGAATCCTTCGCATTTGTCTCTACGATATCAACACCACTAATTTGTGACAATCTGGCCAATTTTTTTAATCTGACCAATTTTTTCAGAAACAAGTAATCTAACGTGTTACTATTTCCAAAACATTAATCAGATTAAAGTTACTCATTCAAGTCATTTTTGTCTTTTTTTTGTAAAAAAAACATATTTTTGCTTTCTTTTTGCGTCTTGGCGAGTGAAGTCACGTATGCGACAACTCATGTTTTCAGCATGTGGACAATAACAGCCGGCGCTAGCTATAGGCAAGAACCATTGGCAACACTATATAATGCAAGCAACACAAACTCTGATTTTCCATTTCAAAATAATAGCACTTGTAATTCAATATAATAATCATGGTTAATTCATTGCATAGATATGTAGTGTGTCCATGTTCATGTTAGTGGTGTAGTCTACGTGACTTTTTTCCATATCAGCAAATCTCAGTACGCTTTATTGTGTCAATCTCCAATAATGGGCCGGTCTAATTCTTGGACGACACATAAGTCTTCTTCATTTCACTTAATGCACTCTGGGTAATGAAGTTTAGCTCTTTATTTAAATGGACATTATTCACTATCAAACCTTCTTTTTCCTGGGAAGCGCTACAACCCTGTAAAAAGGGCTTTATAAATTCGATTGATTGATTGCGTAGATACAGTGTTGACGTAACTGTTAAAAAATGCACTTCCAATAAAGTGATTGTTCGCCAAACCGGTTGTCATTTCTATGTTCAACTGTGTTCTTGGCAGCTGCTGAATGTAACTAATAAAGTAATTTGTAATCTAACATAGTTACTTTTAAAATCAAGTAACCTGTAAAGTAACTAAGTTACTTTGGGCCCTATCTTACACCCAGTGCAATTGACTTTTTACACCAACGCGTGTATCATTCCTATCTTGCACCCGACGCATATGGGACTTTTCATTGTGGTGTCCAAAGAGAGAAAAAAAATCTAGTGTTGACATTTTATGTGTAGACCCATTCAATCAACATGTCATTTGCGATGCTAATAGTAAAATCACCCATGGTTTCGCGAATTACCATGGCTCAAGCCACGACTCATTTATGGCAAACTCTGCCATATTTGATGGGAATCCCCCCTTGGATGGGTGGCTGTGAAGGGGACAACGCTATCTGTTAAAGACATGGCTGAGGATGACACAATTTGATGCCAGCACCAGTGCATGAAATGCTGTTTAACTGAAAACATACAAAAACACGCAGTGTATCTTAATTGAATGAACATTAGGCACCTTTGCACTATGACTAATGAAGCTACTTTAGACCTACCAATTTTAGATGTGCGTCCGGCGCAAGAGTCATTTATCCTGCCGGTAAAATAGCAACAGCGCCCGGGACCCTCTCACAATGTCACTTGCGTTTCGCAATTGATACTTGCGTTTCAGATCGTTAAAATAGGGCCCTCTGAGTTAGAAGTTTGGGCCTGAAAAACATAGAGAAAATATTTTTATAAACCGAGGGAACAGCTGTAATACAGAGAGTTATCTAGTATAAGGGTCAGAGGCTACTGTAGGACTAAAAACCCTGGCAGTTTGGACATTTTTAGAAGTCTTATACTCTGAGAACTGGTCAAATAACATATTTAATGATTTGGGCCCTATGTAGAAGTTTACCAGTATTGATAAACATCTCTTTGAAAACATATCCGGATTAAATACACCTATAGGAAGCCCATGAAACCATGTCTTTGCTGACTCTGAAACTCTCTCGTCAAAGTTTTGACAGCTTGGTTTGGGGGGGGCTGTACCATAGGAACTATTTTAGGGGTTGGAGGGCACAACGAACCAATCGCAAGGTTCGGACCCAGTTGTCATACTATTGAAAGCTCTGTTTAGGGTGGAGCATACATGGACCAATGGGAACCTGTGAGGGGAGAGGAAAGGGGTGGGGCTTATTAATGGCTCAGTCAATCAGAATGCTCAGTTCCACCTGTCAAAATGAAAAAGGGGTGGTGCTTTACATTTGATTGATGGGTGGTTGCTATTCTCACTAATGTGTACATTTTGGGTGTTAGTTCAACTAAGATTTTGACTTCATTAATGAAATGTAGAAATGTTTAGACTAAGATGATTTATTAGCCCAAGATGACAATAGCTACACTCTGTACTATGGTATAACACAAGTAAGTGTGTAAACAAACACTGGCCTCATACACTGAATATTCTTTTGAACTTTGGGTGTGATGTAAACACAAGATGATTAAAGAGAAACTGAATAAATCCTAATTGTGTTCTGTTATTTTATTTACAATTTGGACATCAGGAAAAAAATGTTAGCCTATATTTATTTTTATTAAAACAATTCTGAAACAAAACATGCTAAAAACACACTATTGAAATTTGAACTTCCAATCTGTCAAATATCCAATATCAAACTAACTTAACAATGGTCCAATATCATATGACTAGATTTGACAAGCCTGAAAAAAAACATTTAGGTTTTTATAAATAGCCTACACTTGCGGAAAATATAACATTCCGTTTGTTTGTTAGTTAAGTGAAGGCTAACCAGAGGTAATATTTTATTTTTCCAACCTGAAATCCCAGCGGCTTTCCAAAGATAAAAAGTAAGTAACTAAAGACTGAAAATATTTTGTAGACACTTGAAGTGTTTATGGATATAAGAATTGGAACAATATGTTTATATGTGAAATATTACATTATCCTAACACAATTCAAAAAATATCCTGATTGTAAAAATGTATTATAATTCACATTTGATAGGCTAAACGTTTCAGTTTGGCTAGGACAAGTTGAACATCAGTTTTTTCTGCATGTTTGGTTGTGAAAAGTTTACGTTTGGTTTTTGTTAGATGGACTTAGTTGTATTTAAAGTAAAAATATTATATAAATATCAATATACATTCTATAATAAATCAATAGGGTATGTAATTCAACATAATGGAATAAGAGTTGCTAAATTTTATATTTTTATTTATATTTTTATCTATATTTTTTATATACATTTTTATATATATATTTTTAATTATATATGTTTACCAGGTAGTACAACTTCACTTGGGAACAGTTCACATTTGATCCACACTGTTAAAAAAATGTTAAGTAAAAAAACAGTAAAAAGTATATATAGTAAATATCACACTACCTAAATTTCTTTTCACCTACGTTTCCTTTAAGACAATAAAATAATCTACTTTATAAACACAGTAAATATCTGTTAACCAACAGGGCTGATATTACTTATATTTGTAACAAACATCTGTGTTTAAAAAGTATTTTCGGTTATTGTCTTGAAGGATATGTCAGTAAAAATAATTGGAAAATTCCTGGCAACTGCCCAGTATTTTTTACTGTTTTTTTCACAGATATGTTTTACAGTGCAGAAGTTCCATAGGGTCATTTGACCTCAGCTTTTATTTTTAAAGTGTAATATCCCAGCAAACATGGAGCTGGCGGACCACCGGCGGTTACAGCTGGCGGTCCGCTAGCTTTTTGCTCATCGTTTAACGGGCGGTCCGCCATCATGAGTGTTGGGGAATGAGCGGTCTTCCGGCGGGTGAGCAGAGTTTTAGACAGAGGTCCTCTGGGAAACCTACGCACTCATACTGTTGTTCCAGTTAGTCCATCGGCTGCGTTTAAGGGCTATATCCTAGGCTAGGCTTATGTTCTAGATATCTATCTAATGAAAAATATTTGAAAATATTTACAAATTTGGTTACAACAACATTCAAATACAATACAAACACAGTTAAGTTTATTTTAAAACTCCAAATTGAATTCAGTTCTAAAATATATATTAAAGAAAAAAGCTTGTCTGTTTTTACTTTAGACTAATTTTCAAGGTCTAAAACGCTGTTCACCTGCCGGTGGACCTCTTGGCCGGCAGTGGACCGCTGGTTAAACGATGAGCAAACCGCCTGGCGGACCACCAGCTCTGCCTCTGCTGGTCTGCCTGTGTCCCGCCAGCTCTATGCTAGCTGGGATCTTTGATGTAGAGAGCCTGTACACTAACATACCACATGTGGGGGTTTTACAGGCATTACATCACTTACTTTGTCAGAGATCCTACCTTTGCTCCATCCAATTACTTACTGAACTGGTATTATCTAACAACTATTTTGTATTTGAGTCAGACGTCTACCTTCAGATTAGGGGTGCAGTAGCTATGGGGCCTCCTTTTGCTCCAAACGATACAAACTTATATGTGGGACTATTTGAGGAAGAAATCAACTACAAAACTGACAAATACCCTATCCTAACTAACATCCTTCTTTGGAAGAGATATATTAATGACGTCTTTGTGCTCTGGAATGGCAGCTGTCACATTTTGCTGTGAGGTGTTGAAGAAGTGGAGAACGGAGCAGGGAGCTGGTGTGATTTCTCTTTTTATTTAGAACATGAAAACAATATACCTAGCCAACTTTGGCATCTATGATAACTGGGCAACTTAGTGCACAAAATGAACAAAGATTAACCAGCCTAACTTCCCTTGTACAATACGTTTCAGGCAGTGGCACAAAAAGTGGATATGCGCTATATGCGGCGCATAGGGGCGCAGCACTATGGGGGCGCTAAAGCGATGGTAAAAAATAAAAAATATAAACATATAAATATGGTATTTTCTATATGTAGCTGCTGTTGTGTGTTTCTAAATAAATTCTGCATTTGCTTAATGTTATATAACATTTTAGAGGACTAACAGGCTAGAGTAAGTCGTCCTATCTCATAAGATTCCATCATAGAATTTTGACATAGAAGAGGGGTGCCGTGAGCAGTGTTGCCATGTCCGCGGTTTTCTAGCCAAATTGGGCTATTTTTAAATAAATTAGGCAGTAGAAAATATATTGGTCGCGGGTTGCGTTTTTTTTGGGCTATTTTTAAACAACCACAGCTGCAGCATTTTCCTTTAAATAAATAAATGTGACCTAGGCTGTATGGTGCAGCCTGTGCCAGGTATGGGAGGAGCTACTGCATGGTGTGTATGAAAGAGAGGGAGAGTAGTCAATGACAGTATATGAAATTAAGAGAATAGGGTAAAATAAATCACATTTATATGTACATTGTAATTTATTTTTTTTTGGAATTTTTTACTCAGTGGCAACGTAAACAAATTGGGCTAGTTTTAAGGCATTTTGAGCTGTTTTTGAGTAGTCATTGGGCTAGAATTTTATGTTTGACCTGGCAACCCTGGCCGTGAGCGCTGAGCAAGCATTACAAGTAGTTCGTTTTTGTCATCTATGGAAAAAGATGGAAAAGCAAGAAAGCTGTCGGGGGCTAAAATAGAAAAAGAAAGAGTGAAAATAAGATGGCAAGTCAAGGGATGCGACAGCAGTTAAACAAGTTGATGGTGAAAGGCAACAGGTAGGATTTAAAGTGTGACGTCTGTGCTTGGAGGCTCGCAAATATTAATGTTAACAGACTAGCTAGCGTTTGCTAACACTGGGAATGTAGCAGCCAGATGTTTTTTTTGGCTAGCTTAGAATATGCACAACTGAGGTTGCTGAGCTGAAAACTGGAAAATATAGGGTAGCATCTACAATAAATGACAAGAATCTGGAAAACATAACTAATGCAATAACACTAGTTTACCATGGAATCATGCATAGATTCGCTTCCAAACTTGGAGGCTTGCAAATATTCATGTTAACAGACTGTTCTCAGACTAGCTAGTGTTTGCTAACATTAGCAACTAAATTGGTGTTTATGGCTAGCTTAATGCAAACCAATATTGCTGATAGCTACATTTATATTTTGGTTAAACCCTATGGTACTAATCCCATGCATGACATATCTCAATTTAATTAAGGTAAAATAACAACTGTTAAATATAAGTTAGCATGCACAATAAATGACAAGAAGCTGGAAAACACACCCAAGTAAAAAAAAGTATATTTAAATTATACTCCAGTATTATACTTCTAGTATACTTATGTTTAACTATAAGTATGTATTAAATATATTTAAGTATATTTTAAGTATACTTTCAAAATATACATACCAAAATAATATATTAGAAGTATATTTAGGACAAATAAAATACATTTCAAGTATATTTAAATATACTTTTTTTACCTGGGAAACTTGTGCAATAACTCTGGTTAACCATCTGATGCCATCACTAAGCTGATTTAAGAATTGACTTTAGGCTGCTATATTTAACAGTGAATTCATTTCATTCAGGTGTGAGGATGGTGGATCAGGAAAGACAGGGGAAGGCAACAGGTAGGTCTAACATTAGGTGGAAGTGTAGAGGGAGCCACTTGATGGCAATAGATTCATTTCTTAATATTGTTAATATGGAAAAACTAATATGGAAAATCTATAACATAATGTTTGTTTGACAATATGTCAATGAAACAGACATGAGGTCGGCGATGGCACGGGGGCAACAAGGGATGATGATTAGGTTGCCACTTGTCACAATTTGGTTGCCAAGGGCAACTGGGCAACCATTAATGTCAAGCCCTGATATATATACCATATAATTATCTATACTTATGTTAGGCCTACAGTGGCTGATATATTTTAAAATAAACATCTAGGCTATTATTTAAAGCCCATACATGATGATGTCCGGCACACTTATTTATATATTTTTTGTTTTTTGGGGGGGCACCAAAATAGTTGCTGCATACCCCTCTGACACTGGGTAGTTGTGCCCCTGGTTTCAGGTAGAATGCGGACTAAGTATGTTTATATCAGAGGATAGGTAAAACCTCCAGTTTACATAGACCTTATGGTAACTAATCACAATACTGACAAAGGGTACTGGAACATATAGGTTTACAATTTCCAGACTGAACACACAGGATTCAACACAGCTGTACAAAAATGGGAACAGGAAAACAGGACTGGAATAGCAAAAGACAGGGCGTATAGCCACAATGACCGAAAAATCCACAGACCTGAATGGAAAGCAAGAGGCTATATGGCCTATCACATGACCCCCACCTGGTGAGGAGAGGCAGTCTTTACTAAAATCCATACAGGTGTGCTTGACACAGATCTGAACCTCCAGGAGATGGAGCCAAAGGTACATAAACAAAACCATACTGATAAGTGATATTGTAAATAGAAACAGAAACATTAAAGTGAAAACTCCTGGAAGACTTAACAAAAAGACATAAACTCAAAATAACCCATGTCCTCCCAGGGTATACCGTTACAGCAGCCAACAGGAATTAAAAGATTTTATAAAACAAGTTCAGCAATATCTGCAATTTGATTGGCTAAAATTGCATTCCAAGCCTATGACAATTCCCTGATATCTGCTCATAGAATTTTGCCTTTTCACTGAAGTGCTGTAGAATGTAATCAAAAAGTAACACTACGCCCCCCTGTGAAACTGAACAAAATAAAAAACATGGTGGACAATTCCTCTTGCTTCAAATCTCAACACCAACTTTTTAAAGACCATTTAAAAATAAAAACAATTTTAAAATTCACCACAAACATATTGTCAATGATGTAGACATGCTAACCAGCCACAGGTTTTAAGTAATCCAATCTTTTTAGTAATAAAGTGTTTTTTCGTGAAGAAGCCATAGCTAGCTAGTGACTGTCCTATGTCAATACACTGGTGGTGGCTGGCTCGTTAGCCTAATTGTCTTACCAACACACTCACATTACACACACTGGGTTTACACAGTCCTCTACCTCCACCCTTGAACAGAGTGAACAACTGACTCCCCAAGACAAACACTACTAGAAGACAATACACTTGACACAAATTTACAGGACAATTGGATTTTCTCGGCTATTTACGGGGCTTATCTAGCCTGATTCAGGGACTGGAACCAGGCAAGGGCCTATCCATGAAAGTGCTGCACATTGCCATACTACACCTCACTGTTTGGGTTGTTTATCCATCTATCTCTAGACCCCTTTTTCATATTTTTTAAATAGCCTACATTTTGACAAATTTATTGTAAACAAGTTTCTGAAAGGGGAATTATGATAGCCCACCATTCTCAGCAGCGAAATTAAGATTAAATACTTCTCTATGCAAACTATTGTTTGAATGATACTTACAAGTTGCCTGCTATTATTGTTCTGGTCTATTGTTTTATTTATATTTCCTGTAAATTGTTGAGGCATAAAGCTAGCGTACAATTGTTTTCCTACGTCATGACGTTGTTTTGGAAAAGATTTATAGATGATATCCTATGGAATGATACAGATATTCCCCTTGCAGTTTTTCTGTCTTCAATCATCAGATCCTATTTAAAATAGACAGCAGAGGGACATATAGAAAGTATCAACTTTCTTAACATTTTAATATAATGACCTTATCTTCTTCTGCTTATTTAAGGCCTCTTCGAAAACATCAAACATACTGTATGACAATTGTAGCAGTAATACACTTTCAGGATATTGCTTAAATAAAACGTACTCCATTCATTTAGATTTACTCAGACACAGTTATTTCTTACATTTTGTGATTTCTTTCATTCACTCCCACATTCCCCCCTCAATGCGGCTTAACTAAGTAGCTTTCAAAAACAATGTGTGTTGTTTTAACCAAACAGAATTCCAATCTCAACCTCAGGTACTCAAACAAGCCATGAACCAGAGATGGGAAGTAACGAAGTACAAATACTTCGTTACTGCAGTTAAGTAGATTTTTCAGATATTTTTACTTTACTTTACTATTTATTTTTGTGCCAACATTTTTAACACGAATATCGGTACTTTCTACTCCTTACATTTTACAAAATTGTCTCGTTACTTTAGTTTCAAATAATTTCAGTGAAGTTACCGTTAATATTTCTCTCGTCATCAATACCGAATTCAATCTAATTGGATGGAAATATACGTTGTATTTGATAAACCACTACAAGACAACTCGACAGATTCGGTGGCATTCATTCGCGGCAAATCATTGCGACTTGATCGCAGTAACATTAGCATAGTATTATGTACGGTGACATGATTGAAAATGAAGAAAACTGAGATCCCAGAGATTCGACAAGTAGCAAGGCATTCACAATCACCCTTGGCCTTATCTGAGGGAGATTTTGACATAGTAGTCATAAAGAATGTCTCCTGGTGAATGTGCTGCAAATTTGAGGTATACTTTTAAACTTTTTGCGGTCTCTCTCTTAAAAAAAATAGGTCAACCTCATTGCATTTTTTAATTTAATGTAAAATTTCCCATGTATTTTAGTCCTCAAAGTAATCACATATAATTTATCTTATGTCCTTTTCAAATCTTTATCCTTCAGGCCAATATTTTACCTGGTAAATACTCACACTTTCTTTAACCCTTGCAACGGTTTTCTTCTTTCTTCTTGTTAAATTACCATACATTATCATACATTTTGAAGAAGATTTGTTCCACAGGAGGCAATTTTTGGAAGACAAGAAAATAACAAGATTATTTTAAGTAAACAGTCATATTGCTGAACATATAATATCATTTTAATCAATGACTTTGCTTTTCCAATTATTCTCAACCATCTATAACTAGTCGCAAGTTCTACTTTGTTATTAACCAATGTCCAATTTCTAAGTTAACATGTGATCAAATTTTATTTTAAGATTAATTTTCAGTATGTTTTTGAAATGCATTTTGCAATGAACTCTGCTCAACTCCATGATTCCAATGGTTCAATCCTTGAAACTCCTCTCGTCTCGTCTCTGTTCTTCAAGGTGTCTCCTCCTGGTGGTCTCCGTCCACCCTCTGGGGCTGCGCTATAATTGTCTGAAGTGTCTCTCTGTGGCTCTAATTGTCTCTGTCCCTTTTCTCAGGTTTTCTGCAGGTTGCCAAAGCTCATGGGTCCCAGTCAGCTTCTAAAAACAGTTTTTTCTCCATTCAGGTCCCTCAGTGAAGGTCTTTTTAGACTAGAACCCCCAACACCAGGCAGACTCAACTCTTCTTCGATGATATGAAACAAAGCTTGCACAACTGGTTAAAATGCTTAACTTAGGTTGTGCCAGAATAAACCCACATCCAAAATAAAAATGAGCTGCCAAAATCCAAATAAACCTCAACTTGCAAAGGTGTTAGTCCTTATTAAGCTAAAAATAGTAAAACAAAGATTCTAATCTGTATTTGTGTCTTATAAAAAATCTAATATTGAAGGACATTAAAACAAAAGCCTGTGTGTTCCTAATCTGATAATGTAAAATGTATAACTAAATGACTTCAATGTTCTTGATCTATTCTCCACCTTCCCCCCTTTCACACGCAAAAAGGCAAGTAAAACTAATGTAACACACACATGAACTATCGAAATATTCCCAATATCAACCCATTAAAACCCCAAAACCCAGTAAGATAAACTGTAAGTAAAATGTAAATAGTCTCCCAACCAGTATGGAATCATGTGTGTTCCTCCAGGCTGCAGAGTCACCAGTCAAAATTAGATGCATTGAAGCTGAGTGTAAACCTGCATGTTCTCTAACCAATTCTATTGTTGAAACTCAGCCTATCGGAATACTGATTTCCAATAAAAAAACGAAACAACCTGTCAGTTTTAATACATTAACATTAACAACCCACAATCAGAACCCACTATGAAAACCGACGTTACATTTACGTGAAGTACTTTTAGACATTGCGTTAACCCAATCAAATCAAAATAAGATATACAACAAGCATTCCAACACTATTTTGGGGCAGTTTCTCCCATCTTTCTTTGCAGGACCACTCAAGCTCCATCAGGTTGGATGAGGAGGGTCGGTGCACAGCCATTTTCCGATCTCTCAAGAGATGTTCAATCGGGTTCAAGTCTGCCCTTTGGCTGGGCCATGCAAGGACATTCACAAAGTTGTCCTGTAGCCACTCCTTTGTTATCTTGGCTCTTTGCTTAGGGTCATTGTCCTGTTGGAAGATGAACCTTTGCCCTAGTCTGAGGTCCAGAGCACTCTGGAGCAGGTTTTCAGCAAGGATGTCTCTGTACATTGCTGCATTTATCTGTCCTTTGATCCTGACTAGTCTGCGAGTTCACGTCGTTGAAAAACATGCCCACAGCATGATGCTGCCACCACCGTGCTTCACTGTAGGGATGGTATTGGCCAGGTGATGAACAATACCTGGTTTCCTCTAGACATGACGCTTGCCATTCAGGCCATAGAGTTCATTCTTTGTTTCTTATAGTCTGAGAGTTCTTCAGTGGCCTTTTAGCAAACTCCAGGCGGGCTCTCATGTGCCTCAGGAGTAGCAAATGTTCAGCCTATGTTTTTTTTTTTAAATCTTCACCTAAACCTTTCCTGTTTTATTCGTGTTTGTATCTTTTTGCCCTTCACTTTATACCATACTGAAACCCTTAATTTGTTTAATCTGAAGATTTGGACACTCTATTCTTGTTTTTTATATTCTCTACTTCTTGTTGTGTATTCATGTGTAACTCTATGTCTTCTGCACCTTGGCGCTTTATCTTGGCCAAGTTGCAGTTTCAAATGAGAAACTGTTCTCAATGTGCTTACCTGGTTGAATAAATGTTAAATAAAAAATATAAATAATAAATAAGTAGTTCACACAGTGTTATTATTATATTATTTAGTTGTGTTAGTTGTAGGCTACTGTTGCAGAGACAATAATACACTAACTCACAGATTACTTTCTTAATACTTGTAATATTGTGGTTGCTTTTGTTAAAATAACCTATTTACATACAACTGAATCACCACATGTTACATATAATCAGGAGCCAAAGTAGGCCTGTGCCTGAAGCACTGGAGCCTCATTCCTTCTTTTACCTCCCAGCTTTATGTGTGAGGCATTGTCAGTAGTAATGCAGATTAACTTTTCCTCCTTTAAACCCCATGCGGTCATAGCTTCCCTTTGCCAATGGCAATGTTTTGAACCAGGTGGTCTTTTTATAGCATCAATGTAATGTATAGTCAGGGTGTCTGCAGGATTCATGATGTTAAATTGAACTTTTTATGACTTTTTTAATGCCACTATATGTTTCTTAAGACTAATACGGCACAGAATGCATCATAAATAATAAAAAAATTAAATACCTGTGATTGGTCTGGAATTAAATTTGAATGCCTTCTGGCAGAGGATTATGTATTCTAGCATGTAATATTACAAAGGAATCTCATTTGTGATTAAAAACAAACGGGACATGGTTGTCCCGGGACATGGTTTACCTAATAATATAACTTTTTAAACATTAATACGTCTCAAGTCAACTAATTCTTCCATTACACTAGGAACAATTGTCACCCAACATCACTCCGAAAAAATAACTTAAGCAACGCAACAAACATATTATTTCTTTACAAAACCAGAATGACAACCCTCCGCTAGAACTCACTAAAGCGTATATAACAGGAATGAATCAGACATGATGCAATATGCTTTATTATGTTGTAATTTTTTGGCATTGAGTGATTACAAAACACAATCATTTTTTACAATATATAGGTAGCGCTCCATGGGTATTCAAATCACTCACACACTGTCTGTTAACATTACCGATAGACTTCCAAAGTTGTTCCATGGCTTTTCTTCATAGGCCGATTAGGGCTATGCCATTTGGGGAGGGGCCTCTCACTGACCCCCCATATTTCTGAAAATCCTAGACATGGTTGTGACCTGCACTTCGTTAGTGCGTGAAGAGTAGCCTTTGTTTGTATTGAAATAAGAGGCGGCTGTCGCCCGCCATATGGGTTGAGGCTGCACAGGCAGACGGATGGTGTTGCTAAGAACTTGCAATGTATAACTATTATCAGACCAGCCCTCGCAGCCTCGAAGCACTACCGGCACACCCGGAAAAATCCCGACACTCCCGATTGCCACTCTGCTAGTGGTCTTTACCAACTGACCCTGTCTTGATTGCAGCTCCTTAACTCCTTGGATAGTGACAAAGCTTATTGCCATCCCATTGATTGAGAACACCTGACTAATTTCACCTTCAAATTAACTGCTTATCCTAGTTGTTCACATACTTTAGCCACTCACATATGAAGTAACAGATCATTGTCCTCAATATTTATTTATTTTATTTATTTATTTATTTGGGACAGTGCACATCAATGAACAATCTTACACTTCTGTACAGACTGTAAATGAGCCAGATTATAGCATAGATGCAAATTTTCAACTGTAGTCCCGAACCTAACCTGCATGATTTTTGATGGTCGGGGAAACCGGAGCACCCAGAGGAAACCCACACAGACACGGGGAGAACATGCAAACTCCACACAGAAAGGCTGGGGATGACCGGTGTTTGAACCCAGGACCTTCTTGCTGTGATGCCACAGTGCTAACCACTAGGAAAGTGGTTCTCAAACCTCTCCTCTGGGACCCCCAGCCAGTCCATGTATTTGAACTACCCCAGAGCTAACACACCTGATTCAACTTATCTACTAATCAACATGTTGTTTATGAGTGAATCTGATCTGATGGTTCAAGGCTACAGCCAAACTGTGTCATGTCTGGGGGTCCCTGAGGAGAGGTTTGAGAACCACTGCACTAGGACACCATGCCTGCCTCAATAAATTAATGACCATTTATAATATTTTTCTCCTACTTGTTTAATCGGGTTCTCTTTCTCGGCTTTAGGACTGAGGATGTTTAAGGTCATATTTAAGCTATATATGATATAGCATATAAAGAATATGTTAAAGGTTTCACAAACTTTCTAGCACCACTGTATGTCTTCTGAAGCTTGTTGTCTCTAACTCTCTACATAGTGTCCGATCTGAGAATCGTTCTGGTGGGTAATACTGGTGCAGGGAAGAGTGCAACAGGAAACACCATCCTGAGGAGAAAGGCCTTTAAAGAAGACATATCTGCTAAGTCTGTGACCGGAGAGTGTGCGATGCAGAGTGAGGATGTGAATAAGAGAAGGATTGATGTCATTGACACTCCAGGGCTCTTTCACACGGAATTGACTGAAGAAGAAGTGAAGAAATAGAGAGGTGCATTAACATGTCCATCCCAGGACCTCACGTGTTCCTCCTGGTGATCCGAATAGGGGTGAGGAAGAAAAAAGAGGAGAACACTGTGAAGTGGATCCAGAAGTACTTTGGAGACGATTTCTCCATGTACACCATTGTGCTCTTCACACATGGAGATTTACTGCAGAGCAAATCTATTAAGGAGTTCTGTCAAGAAAACGAAGAGCTACAAAGTCTCATCAACCAATGTGGAAGCAGATATCATGTCTTTAACAATAAAGAGAAGAATGAACAGACTCAGGTCTGGAATCTACTGAAGAAGATAGATGATATGGTGGAATGGAATGGAAGAAAGCACTACACCAGTGAGATGTATGAGAAGGCTCAGGAAAAGATCATATGGGAGGAGAGGGTGGAAATTGGAAAGAAAATGGCTGCTGAGGCTGGGAACGTAGCCATTGGAGTGGGAATGACAACAGTAGGATTAGCAACAACAGGAGCAGTGGGAGCAGTGGGAGCAGTTAAAAGATTTATGTGGGGGAGCAGTGAGGGGAGTGGTGGGGAAAGTGGTGCAGGAGAGCAGCAATACACAACTAATAAATGAACCAGTGTTCAAATGTGATCAAATGTGCTGGTTGGGTTTTTGCTTGGGGACCCAAATTTGACACTGATAATTCAGTTGTGACTCCATATTGTATGTTATGGAATGTATTGGAATGTACTATTTCCTAATTGTATTGATTGTTGTTATCATATTGAACGAGGCTTCACTGTTAAAAACATTATCATCTTTCTCAGTGGTCATTTTTAGTGGTTCAATAAAGGTAAAATGAAGCAAAATACATAACTAGTCTGTGGTTTGTTTTTGACAGACAAAAATTTACTATGAATAAAAATGAATTATCCATTATAAATTATCAATTAAAGAGGAGTATTCAATAATAGAACTGGCTATTGTAATGATATACTCCAAGGCGGGACTGTTAATGACAATGGGTTATTGTACAAGAAGTGATATAGAAATATATTGTTGAATATAAGGCAGAACAGGAGTATCTCAGGCTTCACAACCAAACAGACAAGGAGCAGGCAATAGGACAAATTTGAGGCGGTCTTGGGTCGAGGCATGGAGCAGGCTTTCAAACAGGCTTGGGTCGATACACGAAACAGGCTTTCAGACAGGCTGTGGTCAAGAAACAGGCTTGGCACAGAACAAGATTAAGGCACAGCGGGTAATCCAAAAGGCAAGAGTAATAGGATACATAAACAGGGTCAAAACCAGGATATATAGAATGAATATAACACGCAGCAAGAAGACAAACTGTACTTATAATACCTTAAAATATATTAAGAATACAATTTGCCATTGTAAAATCTATTTAGTTTTTGCCAGATAAAGAAGAGAACTGAAGGAACATGAAACAGTTCTGAACCTTTCCGCCAGTTCACCGATTTTTTTCGAGAGTACATTGGTTCTTCCCAGTTGTTTCTCCACCATGACCGGCCTCACACTCCAGTAAGTGGCAGTACACTCTAATCAGAATAGACAAGTGACTGGCACAACGTCAGGGTAGGAGAATAATAAGTAGACAGTAACGTATTACAAACGCACGTAGGCGACTCACTTTTCACAACACAGATAAAGCAGTTTGTCCCGTTCAATCCTAAATAGAACACAGCACTTCACACTGAAACAGTATTCAATAATCCACACCTTTCTTCTTCTTCTTCTGTGGGTTAATGGCGAATCGCAACCAACTGATGGTGCATACACCGCCACCAACTGTCACGGCCCACCCAATTCAGCACCACCCACTTCACCCCATCAACCTAGCAAATTAAAACACAGCCCACTACCCCCCCCCCCCCCCCCCCCCCCCCCCCCCCCCCCCCCCCCCCCCCCCCCCCCCCCCCCCCTGTCTCCTTCATCAGCTCATGCACCATCTCCCCCGTGACGTCAGTGACACCCATAAACGCCCTAGCAGCACCCACCACAACATCAATCCTAGCATTCCGACCCTTAACCTGACTACAAACATTCACCACACTACACAGAAACGCCAAAAACTCAACCTTGCCCACCACCAACGAATCCTTACCAACCACACACTCATGCTTACACGTCTCAGCCAACACCACTCTGTGAGTACACAAACCGTCCTCCAAGACCGGGCCTACAACCCGCTCCTTCTCCACCTGCACACCTAAACCAAGTCCCCCCACTCTCCACACTGCTTCAGCATAAGTGACCTTATCCACCACCTTAACCCTCTGTGCCTCCACTGCCCTCTTCTGAACCACACACCCACCAAACGCAGCACTCTGCTCCCCACCACAGTTACAACACCTCACCTTGTCCCCTACCCCACACTTGCCATACTCATGCGCACCCCCACACCCACCACACCTACCCTGTCCTCTGCACACTACAGCCATACGCTGACAATTAAAACACTGCAGTGGCGGTGGCACCTACTCCCTCACAAAAAGTGAGTGCACCCTACTTGGCAACGGCCCTCCAAACTCCAACAACACAGTGGGACTCATCTTCTACTCACCTGCCCTACTGCCTATTCGTCTCGCGTCCAACACCACCCCTCCCGACACCACCTCTTTAAACCCCTTCATTGACAGATCCTCCGGAACACCCGTGATCACCCCTCTCCAGTGTTGTAGTACTCGGGACCGGTCTTGGTCTCGAGACCACTTTCTGATGGTCTCGGTCTCGTCTCGGTCTCGACCGCATTTGTACTCGGTCTTGTCTCAGTCTCGGGCATTGAGGACCTTTTTCAAGACCAGTCAAGACCATAACTGTGGAAATATCACTAAATTGCCAGTATATTGTCTATTTTTTGTTAACATCTTTGCTTTTATTGGATGTAAAATATACTGATTACAAACCAAGCAATAACGTGACTGGTCATTGCTAATTATGTATTTTTGTTACCGCTGTCACCCATCCCCGCCCCCTTTCACTCGCACTCCCAAGAAAGTGAGCTGTATTTGTCTGGGAGCGGGAGAAGATGTCTGCAAAATCTTCAGTAATACAATTCGGCTACAAAAATCATAAAGAATATATTTGTAAAACAGCATCCAGAAGAAAGCATACAGCTTCTTGTATACTGCGGTGCTTCGATTTCAGAGATGGTGGGGACTACTTCTAACTTTTATCGTCACTTAGAAAGTAAGCACAAAGAAAGGTAAGCTATGTGTTAGAGTGATGTTTAGCAAAGCTGGCTAGCTAACGTTAGCAACCTGCCTCGGGTGGGGATTGAAAACGGGTTCCACT
>JACXGM010014242.1:0-22282 GCA_016801145.1 Umbra pygmaea
AGAGAGAGGGAAAGAAACAGAGAAGGATTGTAAAAGATTGATCAGTGATTGATAAAAGTAGCAGTTTATAAACTGACATGAGAAAGGATGATCCGATGATAGTGTAAATTCCCACTGATTCTTGCATACTCTCTACATGGCGTTAGTAGTTTTAAGGGGTAGGATTTGGTATACATATTCAGGGGAGCGCAAGGACCGGTGGTATTTGTGATGTTGTGGTGGGCCGCTCTGGGCCAAAATGCCAGGGCCGATTTTTGGTCCCAGTTTACCCCTGCGTACTATAAAATCGAACATAACCCACTGAACACAGAGCTACATGAAACAACAAAGACAAATGCAATGTATGGGTAAATTATTCAACTATTCAGGTAGAGTACATGAAAACAAGATAAAGTTGGCAGCCCAGATGCACTGACTCCCACTCACCAGGAAGGGGTGACTGTAACAATAAGGAGCTCACAGGGTGCATTTTTATTTTACTTTTTTACCAGTAGGGTGGAAAGAAGTACCATATAACACAAAACTACAGTTTTATTAAATGTTGGTATCAACTGTATCATAATGTTGCTGTACCAGTATAACTTACAACACTACTTTTTTTAATTGTAAGATAAAAATAACATTAGATTGCTTTGTTCATGCAAATAATTTCTTATCATTTACAAGTTTCTTAAAGCTGCACTATGTATTGTTCCATTATTTTGTCTGGTCAGCCTGAAGAAAACATAGATGTTTTAGAAATCAATTATATATACAAGTTTTTACTGAACACAGGAATAGATAAGGTATAATATGACCAATTTCTGAAAATACAAATTATTATTTTGTCCATAATATGCATTTGTTTCTAGTTAGATTTTGATCACTAATTGTATATACAGTATATATTTCATGCACAGTAAAATACTGCATGACAAGCTATACATATTTATGTTAATACTTAATCAATATACTCTATAATACATTTCACAAAATAGAATTCCTGAGATGTGCATGTAGGGTTAGGTATACAATTTATTTTAAGCGGACAGTGGTGGTGTAACTATTTCTACAAAAATACCTCTTCTCAGTGTCTCTGTTAAATCTATCTACAATACAAATCAATTTGAATTGTTAGCCCTAAGCATTGATTTAAGAAAATATTTAATGTTAGAGCTGTAGATATAGTGTATCGTCCACCAGCTGCTGGGAAAGTTATGTTTAACCAGCTAACCAATATGTTTGCTTATTTTATAACACATTAAGTCATTATCCTTGGAGATTATAAGAATGGGAAAAAAACAGTGTTGAGTCAAATCGTACCATTTCCACTTCATAGTGAACTCCTTACTGATAAAATTGCAATTATATCATGGTGTTTATAATAAGGGAGTCAAAAGCAAGAGGTGCATTCTCTCACTTTATCAGGAGCAGGCCTTGAATGTGGTTCAAATAGTCCTTACAGTATGTGTGGGCAAGTAACAGGCCAAACAAATATCAAAACAAATACACAGGTTTACAGTCCTGGAAAACTTGACTGTCTGAAATATCTCACGACAGACAGAAATAGTTCTATATATACACATATGTATGCCAACTAGTTAACTTACAAAGCATTGACTGTCAATATCAAGATGATAACCAATTTCCCACACTCCTCGTAGGGAGGAGGGTGTATATATACATTTAAAGGTACAATATGTAGTTTTCCAAAACAATAACAAAAGACGTACTTTGCGTTAAAAAAGCAAACATCACTATACTTATATATATTCGTTAGTTCTATACTTACATTATCTCAAATGTTTCCACCAACTTTCAAACACAGAGAAATTTGTAATTTAATTCGAAGACACGGGACGTTTCATTTTGTCACCCATCAATGGCATCATATAACCGTTGACTGCTCTAGTTGCTCTAAGTTCCAGGGAACCGCCAAACATAGCGTGAATAAAGTTATAATATTTTTAACAATACACTACTTTATCAGTGAAAATTTTTTCTGCCGGAGACGGTAGATTTGCAGGTTGTCATTGACGACGACAACAAGACCCATTATCCCACTCAACTTCTTGATGTCATCAAAGTACATGTTTTGCTATTGTTTTGATTGAGAGACCCCTAGTGGCCAAAAACTACATATTGTACGTTTAAACAAACACAAGTGTATCCCATATTCACAGATGAGGGGGTGTGATATGGGGAGAAGAGAAGCAGTGGCTTTAGTAGACCAGGGATGCAGAGCACCGGATCTTGTTCAAGTCATTAGAGGGAGCTCCAGGATCAGCACTGCTTACAGTACCCCACTCCTGATGCGCAGCTCCTGCGGCGTGGTGCCCTCGGCCCCGGGGGACAACCCAGAGGGCGGGGGGCTTGGCGATCCGACCAGGTCCCGTTTGACCTACGATGGCAGAGGGGGGTTCTCCAGCACCCCGGCCTCATGAAGAGGGTCGTCCACCACTGGCCTGAGGAGAGGGACATGGAACACAGGGTGAAAATGCATTGAGCGAGACAAACACAACCTGTAAGACACATCAGTAACTTTCCCCAGGACTTTTAAAAAAACCACAAACCGCGGCATTAGCTTCCGGGAGGGGAGGCAAAGAGGCAGGTCATGGGTCGAGAGCCAGACCCTGTCCCCAGGTTGGTAAAGGGCCATGGCACCCCAACGCCGGTCTGCATAGAATTTCTGACAATGGATGGCGTGCTGGAGATGGATGTGGGCAGCGTTCCAGGTCTCCTCCGTGCAGATCCGGCTGAAAACCCAAAACGCACTGAAACAGAGTGAGCTTGGTGGAGAAGTGGCAATATGACCTGAGGAAACAACCCGCTTCCTGATATACCCTCTCGACCTGCCTGTTCGCCTTCGGGTGGTACCCAGAAGTAAGACTGACCACAACCCCTAACCAGATATGAGACGTGAACTAAGAGCCACGGTCAGAGATAATACCCTCCGGGACCCCATAGTGCCATACGACATGTGTAGAAATGCCCTCCGCAGTCTGCAGGGCCGTGGGTACCCCAGGCAGAGGGAGGAAGCGACAAGCCTTGGAGAACCTGTTTATGAACATCATGGTGGGGGAGATTGTTAACAAAGTCAATTGAGAGGTGCGACCATGGTCGTTGTGGAACAGGAAGAGGCTGCAATTTCCCTGTAAGAAGGTGCCTTGGTGCTTAACACTGGGCACAATTTGACCAGAAGGAGGCATACATCCGCACGTCTTTGGCTAAGGTAGGCCACCAGTATTTGCCCTCCAGGGAGTCAATGATATGCCTGACACCAGGATGACCAGAGGAGGGTAGTGTATGAGCCCAGCAGATGAGTTTATCCCTAAGTGAGGCCAGTACATACGGATGTCCCACAGGACATTGCGTAGGAGCTGAGTCCATGCACAATGCCCACTGGATCTTAGCATCCACCGTCCACAGTACCAGTGCCACTCAGGGACAACAAGGCTCATCTCTACTGGGCTCTCCTCCGAGTTAAACTTGCAAGAAAGTTCTTACTGCCGGGAATGTACAACAATTTGTAGGTGAAATGGGTCAGAAACATGGACCACCTCGCCTGGCGCGGATTTAGTCTCCTTGCTGCCCAAATGTACTTTAGGTTACGGTGCTCGGTAACCTGGAGCTCCATATGAGGAAAGGGTGATTCCAGCCAGTGCCTCCATGCCTTCAGAGTACTGACAATGGCCAGCAACTTACGATCTCCGACGTAGTAGTTTTGTTCGGCAGGCATTCACTTTCTTGAGTAAAAGGCACAGGAATGGAGCTTCGCTAGTGAACCAGACCATTGTGAAAGCACCTCCCCAACCCAACTCTTGGACGCGTGCACCTCCACCACGAACTGCATTACCGGGTCCGGGTGAGCCAGAATAGGCGTGGATGAAAACAGGGTTTTCAGTGAGATGGAGGTCCACCACAGCCTAGATGGCCCCCCTTCAACAAAGGACATGATCAGAGCCGCCACTTTGCTTAACCCACGGATGAACCTCCGGTAATAGTGAGCAAAACCTAGGAAACGCTGTACTGCTTTTACAATGGTTGGAGTCAGCCAATCACTTACAGCTTCAATGCGATCTACATCCATCTCCACCCCGGTCGAGGAAATGCGATAACCCAGGAAGGAGACAGCTTGTTGGAAAAACAGGCATTTCTCTGCTTTACCGTATACTTTAGCTCATGCTCCAATAGCCTCTCAAGCACTTTGTGTACCAAGTGGACATGTTTATCTTGAGTGGCCGTGTACACCAGAATGTCATCGATATACACTGCCACTCCGGAATACACATTCCCAGGCACACACGCATCCATCCTTCTATGAATTTAAGAGACCAAGAAATAGAGGGGTCATGTTCTAACAACCATGGTAAGCCTAACACAAGGGCAAGATGGAATGTCTAATACAAAAAATGATAGAGATTCCCTATATGTGGATGAGATAGACATTAGTATGGAAACAGTTCTGTGCATAACCGCACCTGACCCTAAAGGTTTACTGTCTATGGACATAACTGGAAGGGGATGGGGCAAAAACACTAGAGGTTTTTTTAATCGTTGATATAGACTGCTATCAATAAAATTACCCGCTGCCCCTGAATCTACTAGGGACTTAAGCGGGGTTGTACCAGGTAAGTCACGAAAAGTCATATTCAAAAGACATTGTGAGGGAACAGAAGGAACAGGTGCCTGTGATGGTGCGTGTGTACCTGCGCTGCAACTTCCCGGATCCGACAGGCATTGGTAGCAAGAGGGGGGAATTATTTGTTATTTTTTCCACAAAAGAAACAAGGCTCCTGATGCTGCTGGATCCCCTGTCTGTGCCTTGGACCCCAGTTTTACCCACTTCCATGGGCACAATCTCACTGCCAACTTCTGGCCCAGGTGGAATTGTGGTAGTACTCCAGTACTCCCAGTGTGCCCATGTGCCTACAGGAGGCTGTCCAGCTGGATGGCCATGTCGACTAGTTGGTCGAACCCCATGGTGTGGTCACGATAAGCCATCTCACGGCGGACATCCTCCCGCAAGCCGCACCGGTAGTGGTCAACGAGGGCTCTATCATTCCGCCCAGAGCCAGCAGCCAGTGTGTGAAAATCCAGGGTGTACTCCCATGCTGTCCTCTTTCCCTGGGCAAGTCGAGGCGTTCAGGATGGTGGTCAAACACGGAACAGAAGAGCTGGGTGAACGCCTCATACCTGTAGATTATAGAGGGAGCTCCAGGATCAGCACTGCCTACAAATTATTTATAATTTATATTCATAATCTATTGTAGCAAGCCATCCATTTGTGAGAATTGCTACGGCTACTGCCAATGTAATACAATACAATACAAATAATGCAATTCTAATGAAGCATTTGTGCAGGAGCTATATGACTAATAACATAAAAAAGCAGCAGGCAGGCCCAACTCGTAGCGACGCAAATTTTAAAAAAACCTATTTCCAGCACCCTGAAACAAATTTACTTCTCAAAAAAATTAAGGGAACACACAATCATCACAGCATAATGCCAAGTCAATTAAACTTCAGGGATATAAATCTGTGCAGTTACAGTAGGAAGCATGAGAGAGTGAATAAATGTGACCTGTTTTGGTGCAAATTAAAGTGAATAAAGGTGCACTGGAGAGGCAACAGCAGGACAACCCCCAAAAAGGGAATGGTCTTGCAGGTCGTGGCCACAGACAATCGCCCTCTCTTTATTCTTCCTGACTAATTATTCTTCAGATTAGCATTTCGGTAGTGTCCGTGTCACAGGTAGTCCAGCTCCTCCTAGATGGTACATGCAAGAAGGTTTGATGTGTCTCCGATTACAGTCCCAAGAGCATGGAGGAGATGCCATGAGACAACCGTTACACGAGGAGACAGGGGCTTAGAAGGGCATCAACCTTGCAGCAGGACTGGTATCTTATCGTTTATATGAGGAAGAACAGGAGGAGTACTTCCACAGCCCTACAAAATGACATCCAGCAGGCTACTGGTGTTCATGTGTCTGACAAACTGTCAGAAACAGACTCCTTGAAGTTGGTATTAGGGCCTGATATCTAATGGGACCTGTGCTCAGAACCCAACACCATGTAGCTTGATTGGCATTTTATAGAGAACACCCGAATTGGCAGGTCCGCCATTAGCCCCACAGTTCTCTTCAAAGATGAGAGCAGGTTCACACTGAGCAGTCCTTATGCTGGTGCTGTGGGCCCTGGGTACCTCCTGGTCCAGGACAATGCACAATGTGTGTAATCAGTCCTTATATGATGAAGGCATTGATGTAATTGACTGGCCCTCCCGTTCCCCAGAACTGCAGGACTTTCCCCAGATCCAATTGGGACACTCTGGGACATTATGTATCAGTGCTACCAATGTCAACAAGTAGCACCATATACTGTCCAGGACCTCACTAATGCCCTGATCCAGGTCTGGGAGGAGATCCCCCAGGACACCATCTGCTGACTCATCAGGAGCATGCTCAGACATCGTAGGGAATGCATACAGGAATGTGGCGGCCATACACACTACTTAGTCACATTTGAGCACTGTATATGAAGTGCCTCCTATCTCCCATTCTCACAAGTTGTGTGCTCTACTCTACAGCACTGGACTGTAATGGGGGATGGGCATTGTGTCAACTGACAGCTAACCGGCACACCAAGATAATTTAGCTAGCTATGCTCATCTCTGTACCTGACAGGTGGTAGTTGGGGCTGAGTTAACTGTTAGCTACTCGGCAGGTAAGATTGCAAAGCAAGACACAGAGGATAGAGAGCAAGGAGGAAGAGGTGAAAAAAAGAGTACTGTGTACTATTGACCTGTCTTTACAGGTGCTTACAGATAAATACTAGACCTGAGTGGCTGGAACAGACTGTGGTCTGTATGGCTGACATCCTTGATGATCTTTCTTGCCTTCCTGTGACACCTGGTGTTGTAAGTGGCTTCCAGGGAGGCAGGAAGGACTCGTTCAGTAATGAGAATTACCCTCTGCAGAACATACACATTTGAGTTGATCTACCAGGCATTCATACAGCCTGTCAGTATACTGTTGTCAGTGTGTCTGTAGAACATTTTAAGAGCTCTCTGTAACAAAACAATTTCCAGTCCTGCCTTTCTGAAATGTAGACCCCAACTGAATTGAAGTCTTTGACTAACTTTGTGGTTGTTAGGAGGCAGAATGCAGGAATCACAAGTCACTGTTTTTATTTGAGTACTGATTACCGGGAAAATGATAAACCTATGCCGAACAAGTGGCGATAACTACGGTACCCTTTGTATTATGGTATCCTTTGTATAGTGCGGCACGAATTAGCAATTACTAAATGTACATGGGTCACACTTCTTTAGATAGTACTTACTAGTACAATTATGGTTGTTCATACAAGGACAGTAAAAAACAAAATACAAAACTCTTACTCCTCTCCTCACATGTACAGGGTGATAAAGAAACACACAGACCAGGGGCAGAGGGGAAAACACAGTACAAACACTAATTGGAGACAAGGAGCAGCTGATGATCATGATGATTAGTGTAAACAAAGACAGGTGTGATGACGTCCAAATGAATGAAAAGAGAAATTCATATGAATGTCCTGGCCACATGGTGGACCCAAACCCACCCTATGGGCCAGTCCTCATCCAAATTTGGGATAGTGACCTGCTCCACTGCATCTTCATTGATGAGAATCGGGGTGTGCTCAACTTTGTCCCAGTGGCTCAGTGATGCTCTGGGGCTGCTTTGCGTCCTCTGTCACAGGAAACCTGCAACATGTAAAAGGCAATATGGCTTCATTGAAGTATCAGGAAATCCTAGGAGAAAACGTCATGTTGTTTGTGAGGAATCCAACAAAATGCCAGATTCAATGTCACTTAAATCACCTTTCTGATGCTTGGTTAACTTCAGCAGATTGTCTTGACCATGCCTTAATGCCAAGTGTAAAGGGTTAAACATTTGTATACCCGAAATAATATGTATAGTGTTAAAGGGGTAAAACATTTTAATGCAGGAATAAAAAAATGACATGAATATATTTTTAAAGATAATGGGGACGATGGTACAGGTCAATGTTAAAATAGTAAGTTATGTAAATGTGTTAAAAATAGACACCCTATGAACTATTTTATTTTATTTTGTCTCAAATATAGATTAAGTGCCAATTTCACTGTACTTTACCTGTTAATGTGTCAGTCCAACACTCAAACAGGTCACTAGGAACCTAAAACCACTTAGAGGCAAACACTACAGAATTAATCCTGCAGTAGAAGAGAACATAAGTTTAAGTTTCTGCCTCATTGGTTGTATACACAGGTGGGTTAATAGTCTTCAAAAGCTCATGCATGTACCCCAGTATAACAGATATTACTGTGTCCTTCAGATATTTGATAGATGAAAATGAAATTGCTGAACCAAACACCAAATTATTTATGTATGAAAATCATAGAAATTGTCAGGGGTGCCTAAACTTTTTCATATGACTGTATATATCCACATACGGGAGAAATCTAAACACACACGTCTGGTTCCCTTAGTGACATGTGTACTAATCTGGCAGGCTGAATTTGAAGATTTGATATTTGATGTACCAAGGGCAAATCAAGTTTGGTTTAGAAAACATTGTACTTATTGCTACAGCAATTTAATTTGTTAATCTGGCAGAATAACCTTCATTCAGACCACTTCTACTGTTCAATATACTGATGTGATAGAGTTAACTTAAGTTTTGTTGGCTTGTGAAAACACCTGAGCAACAAGACATAAATAAAATGTAAAACAAAATGGACAATTTAGCAAAAAAACAATTGATCAGACTTCAAGTATCTACATTCAGCACTGGCACACCCAGCAAAATACCTCCTGTCACACAGTTAAGAACAACAGTCACTTGCCTGCAGTTTTCTGATTTCTAGCCAAGGAAGAGAGCTTCGCTGTGGGATAGCCAGCCTCAGTTTTCTTTCTACTTTCAGTAGGTCATCCTTCCAAGTCACTGCCTCATTTATATTTGCTGCCTTTCGTCTAGGTACTCTGTCTAATTCAGCAGAATGTTCCACCTGCTAGTCTGTCAAGATTTGACACATTTTATAAGCTTCCACTAAAAGGCCTGTCACAGCCGTCAGACCGGCACCATTTCATGCTAATTCTCCTTGAATGGAAAAGGCTTTTGTCCCTGTCTGGAGGTCTGTGAGGAGAATCTGTTAGCACCTATATATCCAGGTTCCAGGCAAACTATGGCCATCTTAACCCTCACCAGGTTGTTTTGAAAGTGTCATTCTAATATATTGAGCATTGTCTGAATGATAGTGTTTTTTAGTCCTAAAGAATTCTACTCTTGCAAAGTCATATAACTTTCCAAGAAATGTTAGTTTATTTTGACTCACAGTGTTGGCCACAGTGTCTTCTATAATTGCATCCTTTAGTCCTATAGTGTAACCTATATTTGGTGAAATTTTGTAAAACTTTTGTAAAAGATTTGTTTGATCATTTATAATAGAACTTTAATCACAACATCCACATTTTTAAGTAGAGGGAACAAAGTCCTTTAGCACTTTTACACATGTAAAGTCAGACAGAGTGTGGTGGGTGGGAGGGAGGGAAGGAAAGAGGAGCAGTCACTGAGACCAGTTGTTCTGTTGAACCACAAAACCACATTTTAGTGAATAGGGTTCCATTTCACCTGTTCATTCCCTCCCTTCTGCACCACTCCACACAACACTCAATCCTACAGCCAAATGGTCAGGTGAGTGAGAGAGCCTCCAGGCCCTCATACAATATTTATTAGCAATTAGATATTGAAGCTGACCCCTGGCCATCCTTCTGTGCTGACAGGCAGTGCTGAAGTGGTTAGCCTCTATATGCTTCCCAATCTAAACAGAGACCTTTTAGAATCCTGATTTATCAAAGAGCACTGGGACTACATGCCTTGGTTGGTGGATCTTAATTTTGGGGCGCATGCTCATATTACTGTCCGGACTCGGGCAAACGGAACGGTATCGCACATTGGGATTGGTACATACACCGTTCTATTCACTCCGGTCCCGATTAATAGTCTTGATTTAAATTCTAACCGCACCAACCCCTTTGCCAAAGTGTGGAATCACAAATGTTTACTCCCTTGTACATACTGAATTTACCTTGCCACAGCGTGCTCATTCCCAGCAAACTGTTCTCCAGTGTGTGCACGTGGGTAGAGACCAGATGCAGCAAACGAGGTGCTAAACAAAAATAACTTTATAATAATGTATTTATTACCTACTACATTAGCTAACTCCTGCATAGAAAGACTCATCCAAAACCAAACAGACTATTGGAAAATGTGTGGTCAAAACAGTAATGAAACTATTTACTGATATTTCTGTCAGGTGTCTAGCTATCAGCTCTACAGTCAGTCAGTAGCTAGTTAGCCGGCATAGCTCAATCAATGCAAGAGCACTGGTTATGTACTCTATTCCAAAGTAACTGTATAACTAACTAAATGTAGATGAAATATTTAGCTGAACTATCATATTAGCTAATATATTTGATTTATTTAATGAGAGAATGAAAAAGTGTGGGGAAAAACAGACTGTAAGCCCTCACTAATACCCATACAATTATAAACTTTGCTCTAGAAAGTATAATGAGACAAACAGGAATAAAAAAATTGTGCTGAGACAGGGTGCCATACAGGAAGACTAAAAGAGGAGAGAGGTTAGTACTTTGGTTGTAAAAATAATGTATTTTGTTGAAAACATATGGCTTCATTTTGTTGTCTTACGGTTGAAGTAAGGTACTTACTGTCAAACCTTGATTTACAAAGAGTAGTGCTATAAAATCATGAACATTTTGGTAGTTATTGGTTAGTACTGATTTCATTTGATAATTATGTACAGGCATTAACTGTTTATTATCACATAGCTTACTGTATGTATCTTGGTTACAGGTTGTTAGAGAAAATATTTGTTTTCATCTGGTTAATAAATATATATGTTCAAATATGAATAGTGTTTAAAATATGTATAATATTTCCACACTATTTAAACATTTTGTTTTTTATAAAATTAATGTGAAAGCAGAAATACTGGCTGTAATTGGTCAATGTTAAATTCACATGTTCACATGTTAGTTGAAGTTAAATTTCCAATGTTTCAAGAGTTTATGTATTACGTTTATTATGCTAGTTAGTTATCAAGCTCACTAGCCAAGTAAATGATAGGCATTAGGCTTAATAGAGTTAGTACATATGGGCGGGTGTTTGCTAGCTACATCACACATTGTGGGTTTGACAGCTACTGACGTGGGATGCAGATCAACAGATGGCGCTCTGAGCTTGGCCTGGATGCTCAGAGTTCCTCTGGAAATGAGGGATAAATAAAGACAAGATGTTATCCCTGAATTTTGTTTTAAATGGACTGAAGCCAAGGAACCGGTATCTGCTGATGGAACAGTTTTGTTTGGCACAATTAAGCCAAGGTACCGATTTTGTATAATTGTTTTGCTCATTGGCGTGAAGAAATCAAACCGCTTTGGGTCACAACACACAAGCTTCACACCAGGCCTGCAACAAATTTTATCTATCTATCCAACAAAATAGGCTAAATTAGGATATGCATGGCAAAAACTTGGGAAATATATAAAGGAAAAACGAGGAGTTTCAGTAACAAAACTCTACTTACACTGAAACTACAAAACAACAAACACTACAATAACACATCAGGTTACTTGAAAACTTGACTTACTGAATAGTAAACTTGAACCGAGTGCTGCAACATGAGACAGGTAACATCCATACACTGCAAAAAAAAGGTGTCTTAAAACAAGATAAAAACACAAAATCTGAGGGAAAACGTACTAAAAACAAGTGAAATTATCTGTCAATGCAGCAAGATAATTACACTTGACAAGATGTCTTGAATTAAGATTGGTTATGTATGATTTAAGGACAAACACATGTGAATATATAGTGGTAGGCATGAGATAGTAGACAACAGCTGTAGACAGTAATTACACAGACACAGAAGTACAATGAATAGAATAGCAGGAAAGTCGGGATCCCTAAAGCATAACCCCACTAGAGGGCACCAAAGCCGATACCCCTACTATAAACTAAATATTAATACAGACACTATACATTTAAGATTAACACACTTAGAGAAAACTATAAAGACATAAACAAACACAATACACAGGTCCACCATACCGGAATAAACTAAAAGTGACACACAGGAACACATGTGGAATCCTGACAGTACCCCCCTCTAAGGAGCGGCTCCTGGCGCAACAATAACGAAGTGGGGGAGGGGCAGGCACTGGCGATGGCTTGGCAGCGGGGCATGGAGATGTTAGCAGGGGGCTCAGGTGGCAGGCGGATGGCCAGGTTGACACTGGAGACACAGGAGGCATGGCTGCCACTGGAGACACAGGCAGCACATCTTAGAGCTCTTGGAGACTGTGGTGGTAGCACCTGTGGTGGTAGCGTAGCAACCTCTGGTAGTAGAGTAATTCATGTCCTGAAGCAGTCTGATGAAGCCCTTTAATTATCCAGAAGCAGATTCTTGCTACTCCAAATGTACAAATTGCTACTCCAGTGCAAAATACAGGACCTAATAGGACTGTTAAAGTAGCTATCAACTTGTCCCTCTCTGATTGAGAGATAAAATGAAAAAGTGAAAGACCAGTAACAAAATCCAGACACATGTGGGACCAAGGGCGGCGTGGGATGGACAGGGGATGCAACAGACCTGAACAGGGTTGAGTGGTACCTTTATTTAGGGCATAGGTAGCACAAGCAGAGACATAGGATCTAATGTCATCGTGAACTGTAGGCCACCAGAACCTTCTACTGATGAAGGCCTTGGTGCGGTTAATGCCAGGATGACACATCCAATTAGAAGAATGGGGCCATTTCAAGACAACAGCTCAGAGAGCCTCGTGAACAAACAGGAAGTGAGGCGGTACTTTACCAGGTCCTGGATCATTGCGAAGAGCGGCGAGTACCTTCTCCTAGACTCTCCAGGTAATGGCGCCAATGACACACTGGCTGGGAACAATGGTATCATGTGTTTGTGGAACGGACTCCTCTTGGTCATAAACACGGGATAGGGCGTCGGGTTTACCATTCTTGGAACCGGGTCTGTAAGTAATGGAAAAGGAAAAACGTCCAAAACACACTGCCCACCTGGCTTGACATGCGTTAAGACATTTAGCTGTCCGGACATATTCCAGATTTTTATTATCCGTCCAGACAACAAAGGGATGTTCCTCCCCTCCAGCGGCGCCATTCTTCCAGTGCCGCCTTGACTGGCAGCAGCTCCCTGTTCCCGACGTCGCAGTTCGTTTCGGCAGCCGATGACCTGGTGGATAGAAATTACTAGAGTTGCTTACGGGACTCCGGTGTAGGCCAGTCCAGCAACGCAGTAACTATGGACTGGTCCATCTTGATCCTTCCCTCTTGCACGATGAACCCCAGGAAGGAGGTGGCCTTGGGAGGTGGTCTTGGAGTGAAACAGGCACTTCTCCCCTTTAACAAATAGACTGTTCTCCAGGAGGCGCAGTAACACCTGTCTGACATGCTGGACAATGGTGGCAAGGTCTGGTGAGAAAATGAGGATGTCATCAATATATATGAAAACAAATTGTACAATAAAATCCCATTAGACATCATTAATGAATTTCCTGAAAAATGGCAGTGACATTGGTCAAACAAACAGCATGATGAGGTATTCAAAATGACCCAAAGGGGTGTTGAAACCTGTTAGCCATTCGTTGCCCTCCTTAATCTGAATGAGATGGTAGGCGTTTCTGAGATCCAGCTTTGTGAACCCTGCAGAGAATCAAAGGCAGAATTAATCAATTGTAGAGGGTATTTATTTTTTATTGTGATGTTGTTTAGCCCTCAAAAATCTATATGGAGCCTGCCATCCCTTTTCCCCACAAAGAAAAATCCTGCCCCCAACGGTGACGAGGACGGGTGGATGTGACCAGCTGACAAGGAAGTGTGAATGTAGTTTTTGAGTGCCTCACGTTCTGGTTTGGAATCGTTATATAACTTGGGTTTTGGAAATGTGTTACCAGGGAAACAGCTTGATGTCACATTCGTAAGGTCGGTGAGGAATAGTTTATGTGTGTGTTCATTGCTACAAACCTCCTGCATATTGTGATAGTCAGAGGGAACAAGGGATAGATGTACTGGAGACATCACTGTCTTGGGCTCAACGAGGGCCGGCGAACAGACAGACAGATGGCATAACGCGTGACACATAGAACTCCACTTGGTGATGTAGCTTGTGGCCCAATCGTTCCCTGGATTATGTTTAACCAGCCACGTGTGCCCTAGGATGATAGAGTTTTGAGGGGGCGAAATGAACAGGAAGACGGATGGACTCAAAATGATTTCCGGATAACTGAAAAGGAATGGGCTGGGTCTTCGTAATAATATGAGATATAAGATAACTGTCTATAGTCTGTGCGTCAATGCCCTTAGCAAGCGCAATAGTGGGGATACCCAATTGAAGAACCAGGTCCTGAGTGGCAATCAGCCCCAGGTGTGTAGACTGGTGCAGATGCTCAGGATCAGTGGTAATGATGGTGTACTGGTGCAGGGATGCCTTCAGGGTTCGCCTGGAACTGGTGACTTGGGGGACTCGGACAGACATATACATAAAACAACCCAGACACACATAAAAGGGATACCAGATTAGAGAAAATGCACACAAAAGGAAAGGGAAGACAGCTCACGAGGGCGGATCCCCTCCTCTGTGACAGGCACAGCTGGCTGGATCACCGGCACAGGCTCTGCAGCTGACAGGACCTCAGACATCTCCATGGTGAGGATGCCCTCCGTAACTCAGATGGAGGGTGGAGCTACTGGCATGGATGTGGATGCTACAGGGATGGGCGTGGGTGACAGCACTGTTGACATGGGAGGTAGGAGTGGAGCTGAATCCATGGTTGAGGAGAAAGGGACGTATGTCCACCATGGCAGAGGCTGGGAGCATGTGGTGGGTTGTGGACAATGTTGAGGAGGGTCCCGCAGATCAACGAGCAGCCCAAACTTCCTTGGTTGTGGGACTGGCAGTGAAGAGGACTCTAATTGGCTAGGGCTGCCAGGTGGTAAAGTGGGTGGTGGGCGCGCCACTAACCAATTAGGGTTTGCGCTCTGGGGATCACATTCCCCTTCACCCACTTCAACTTTTTCTCCATCCAGGTCCTGCTGCCAGCTGATGAAGTCCATTTCTCCCTCACCGCTCTCTGCATCACTGTACTGCTCTTGCTCCTCTCCATCCTCCCTCTATGCGGGTTGACTACACCTGCTATAGCTCCCCCCAAAAAAGTTGTTGAGGAATCTGACAGCTTTTCCCAGGTTCCTTTGACTCAGGGGAGGAGTGGTTGGCTGTGCTGGAGTATGCGTTGACCTCTTGCACCAGTTGCTCCAGTCAGAATCAAGCCTACCTGTCACCCAATAGGGGAAGCCAAACAGACTGTAGGACTCTTCAACTACCCATAGCTGTTGGGATAGCAGGCATCGTCCCACTCCTCGTATTCAGCATCAGACCCTACCGGGTTGTGGTCCCGGTCGGCTGTCTACTCGTCCTTTGCTGTCTCTTTGGTTGTTCATTCTGTTGTGATTCAAATGTTGTTTAATAGTAACAAAACACTTCTTCAAAATAATACTGCTGCGAGGGGAATACACTACACATACACAGAAGACATTAATTGATGAACGACAGAGACTCAAAAAAACACCAGGGGCCCTATTTTAACGATCTGAAATGCAAATATCAAACGTGAAATGCAAGTGACACTGTGGGAGGGTCCCGGGCACTGTTGCTATTTTACCGGCGGGATAAATGACTCTTGCGCCAGATGCACATCTAAAATGGGTAGGTCTGAAGTAACTAAATTAGTCATAGGTGTGGTTTATGTCACGTCAAGCTGGAAGAGGAAGGCACATACAGATGGGAGACGTAACACAAAGTAATGACCAGCAAAGTAAACTAGAACAAAAGATAACTTAAATAGGGACCTGATTGAGGTCCGGAGGGCGGAGGCAGAAGCGGATAAACAGACAGAAACAGAGAGAGAGACTGACACAGGGACAGGGGCAGACGATGGCACAGGGACTGGGGCAGGCACGAGGACCGGGGCAGGCACGGGGACCGGGGCATGCACGGGGACCGGGGAAGGCACGGGGACCGGGGCAGGCTCGGGGACCGGGGAAGGCTCGGGGACCGGGGCAGGCTCGGGGACCGGGGCAGGCAATGGCACAGGGACAGGCAATGGCTCGAGGAACAGGGCAGGCACTGGCACTGGGGAAAGTGCAGGCACAGGGACTGAGGTAGGCACTGGAGCGGGACATGGGATGGAGACAAGGGCAGGCCCGGGGACAAGGGAAGGCCCGACCGGTGGTTGTGTAGCAACCTCTGGTGGCCGAGGCGGAGCGGGGGAAACCTCTGGTGGCCGAGGCGGAGCAGGGGCTACCTCTGGTGGCCAAGGCGGAGCGGGGGAAACCTCAGGTGGCCGAGGCGGAGCGGGGGCGAACTTTGGTGGCCGAGGCGGAGAGGGGGCGACTTCTGGTGGCCGAGGCGGAGCGGGAGCGGACTCTGGTGGCCAGGGCACTTGAGCAACCTCTGGTGGCCGGGGGACTTGAGTGACCTCTGGTGGCCGTTACACAGTGGAGACCTCTTGTGGTGGTCGTTGCACGGTGGAGACCTCTTGTGGGGGTCGTAGCACGGTGGACACCTCTTGTGGTGGTTGTTGCACGGTGGGTTGTCTTGCTGTTTCCTCTCCAGTGCACCTTTAGCCACATTTTATTTGCACCAAAACAGGTGACATTGATTCCCTATCGCTTATGCCATAGCTGCCATCTCTCACGCAGTGCCCGTGAGACACACGCATTTGGTTTCACATGCTTACACGCCAGTGTGAAACCAATCAAATGCGTATGTCTCACGGGCACTCTGTGAGAGTTGGCAGCTACGTTATGGTTCCTAACTGGTCAGAGTGATATCCCTGAAGTTTAATTGACTTAGGGTTATACTGTGATGATTGTATGTTCCCATAATTGTATTGAGCAGTGTTTATTTGTGGATTGGGTTTCATATTTTCAGATCATTGAGTATTTGTTTGTGGATGTAACATTTATTTGTGCATTGTGTTTTCTAACTACAATACAAATTGTAGTATATACATGTGACTTGTAGTCTGCACACTTGCAGCAAATCTGTCTCCATAGTAATTGTGCCTCACATTTATTGACCATATGTTTTTTGTTTACTGGAAAATGGAGTGATGTGATGTGGAGATGTGTTTATGGCAGGCTTGTTGGGATCCAAAACATGTAATTTCAAATATGTCATCATAGGCTCACAGCATGGGAGTGACTTGGATTATCCATAGAAAGCCTTTCAGAGCTCCTAGAGTACTGCCTAACAGATTACCGCCATAGCACCGGAGGAACCATCCAGTGACATATTTCCCTGCACATTTCTCACATAAATACTCCAATAACATTCAAACATCGCCTTATTGGAAATTATATTGGTTTTCGCTGCAGCCGTGGACCAGAATTACCTCGGTGATGACCCTACTCTCTTTTTTCAAGTAACACTCACCACATGGCCCTTACAAAGTCAATAACAAATCATTTATTGGACAAAGTGGCTTAACACAGGAAACAGCTCAGGTTCTGCTCATACAGGTCTCATTTTTTAACCCACACACAAGAATGCCATGGTAACAATACTTCCAAAAGAATGATTACACTTTTTTTCCTACAAAACCCTGAAATGCAATTAGCTTGCCAAAATGATTTAACGTTCATAGGGATTAAATACTGAATGTTGAATGGAGTCTGCTTACGTTCACATAAAAAAATGCATACGTTGCTAACTCCACCTATCAATAATAACAATGCTGTGAGGGTGATAATAAATAAGGACGTTTAACAGAAGCCATTTGCTCAAAATATAGTGAAGGGTATTTCTGGAACTCCAGATGGAATGAGAATTCATTACATTACAAAATTAGCAGAATGCTTTGAGGAAACCATCTTGCTGCTGTCTTTCATTTCAGTGATTGAGCACCTGAAACTAAGGATGATTTATCAACCAGATATTACATTTCCATAATAAGCTGACAATCTTTCACTAATGACAAATACAGGACGTGGTTGTCTTGATCAGAATGTTTGGACCATGTATTTTGTGACAGTATGGGTACGACTCTACATGATCGTTTAACCCATAAAGTAAAGCAGCAATGACAGCACATCACAGATGGAAGGCAGGCAACCATTGAAAGTTATTAAGTGGGAAAGCACCCACCACTTCCCACTGCTGAGGGGGCTTCATTTAGCTGACTCCCAAGCATAAATCCACAGTACATTAATTCTAGGACACCAAGAGACAATTATTTATTCAGGAAATTGCACAGTAACTTCTACCCTAATTAGTGCTTCTTAAATAATGTTTGGTTCCAAAATAATTTTACTCCAATAACTACCAACTTATTTACACACAGCCATGGCTGGAAACACCTAAGTTCTCAAATATAACTCATTAAAGTCCTTCTAGTGCATCACAGACCCTGCGCCTCTGCTCACTGAATAACCCCGCCCCCATCTGTCATCTTGAGCCTTCACGGTCCTTCATGGGCATTGGTAGTAATCGGACCTCCATAAATAACCGCTTATGACACTGGAACTGTTTCTAACACATCACTGGTCCTTAAGTAAAGGTATTTTTCCTCAGGTTGCAAATGCATCTGGCAATGATAATTTTTCAGCTGAAGGTAGTGGATTGGCATTGTCTGATAAATAAAAAAACAAAAACTTTATCCCGATCGTAATATTAATACCCTATATAAGCAAACTCCAATAGGGACATGAAAGTTAACTTCAATTTATGTTCATGTTCTTCCACTGTCATTGTATGGATAAATACAAACTTAAGGTTGGGCCCACACTTCAGCAATTGTAGAACATGCACTCGCCTCATGTCCAGTTTACCTTTTGATCACTATCTCACGGTTTGTTTTCGGGACCACCAACAGTTAGCGACTAGCGATTCCTCTAGATGAATTGCTATGGGAATCCAGTTGTTAGTTTCTACCCCTGGGGAGGTGCTAGTTGCTTTCACATCTGAGCTCTGACCGAGCATGTGTATGTGCCCTGACCTTTAGAATGAACTTCCAATGTGATTCTGCAGAACTAAAATGTTCTGCCAGAACAGAGATGTTGTAAAGTCTCCCCGTTCACACTAGTACCATAAGTCTGTCATTCTAAGCTGATTGAGAAGCAGCCACTAATTTCCTGCGCACCCAGCTGATTTCTCTGTTTTCTCTAATTGACTCAATCTAAAGAGTCATAGAACACTTTTGTGGCCTGAATCTTTACCTCTTGTTCTTTTTGTCTTACAAATAAGGCCTGAATAACCAGCTGGGTTTCAAATTCACTAATCTTTCCTTCCTGTCTGTTTCTGCATCAGATTTGTATTGGAATTACAATATGAGTGTTATACAAAACAATATGTTAGAATTATTTTTCCGAATTCCTTGGGTAATAAGTGTTAGGGCCAAAAGCCATTGCAGAGTATGTTTTTTGAACAATCACACAAGCAAAAAGACAGCAAAGCAAATATTCCCACTATAGAAATTAATGAAGCACTATGCTATACTTGCTGCTGAACATGTAATAACGAGATACTTTGTATCTCTTACTGTACAGTAAATAAAATATGCAAAAGCCATTCATAATGATAACTAATTATTATTATTTTTTTAAATGTCACCTTCACACCGCCATTTATTTCAGAAACCATGAAATTTGACATTTTATACGCCTTTACCTGATTGGCAAATACTCATAAAAATGTAATTAGCACTCTGCCAACCATTCTTTACAACAGTCAAATATATCATTAGTTATAAGAAAATGGCAGTGTCATTATTAGTTCACTTATTAATAATTTTTCTGATATTGATTTGTTGTCCTGATGAAGCATGTGTAACCTTAATTAAGGAGGATTTAAGCTGTATGTTTTCCCACCCCATAACCCTAACAATAATCAAGGTCAAATTATTTTGCCCCACATTTCTCAGGAGTCTTTATTAAAGCCAGAGCTCATAGTATTTACCAGTACATGGATCTTTGGATGCATTGCTCCCTATTAAATCATGGTAAGGACAAGAACATGAAGTCTGAAGGGAGAAAGTGTGCATGGGTGCTGTCAATTACACTGAAAGCCCCTCTCCCATTATTCACAGAACCTCTAATGATATTTAACCTCGAGCCAATTCAAAAATGGTCAGACAATATAAATCTCTGATGCGAGAGACTAGCTAGGATACTAACCTCTCACGCATCATTTATCCAACTGTATCTTCCTGGTTGGGGGACATCTTTTACCACAAAAGCAAGTAGGTTAATGACTGCAATGACAAGGGTTGAATTTCTTTGTCCATCAGCAGAGAACAGATTCATCTGAGTTTGCCCAATAGCATGTGCTGTCAGTAGTGGCTGGGCATTTCATCCATAGCTGTCACGATGAGTCAGGAGACAGAAGTAGAGTCTCAGAGTTTCTTTAATATACTCAAAAGGCCTTATGATAATAATTGACTACTGTATGTGTTGAATCTCTATTATTTAAACAGTGTATTTCCATTTCTCTTACTCTCTGTGCTTGTTTGCAAATTGATAGTCTCTTGTAGTGATGCTTTGTAAGAAAACGGAGCTGAATATTATCTGGGTGCATATTTCTATATCAAGTTAATATAAGTGTCGTGAGTGCTGCCTGTTCAAGCAATCGCGATTATGTAATATTTGTGACATGCCTACTTGTCCATGTCAATTGTCCTATTGTCTGCAATGTTCTGAAGGAACCGCGATTGCTGCTTGCAGACATATTTAAACATTGTCTTTTGTCATCAGAAACCATGTGACGACCACATCAAGTGGTAATAGAAACAAATGTGTCCTTGAGCCAAAGGTAAACCCTCATTTGGATGCTCATTTGGATCCTCAGATTTCTTAAAGTATCTACTTGAACTAGCTAAGTTTACATAAAGCAGTTATCAAATAAGCTAACATACAAGCAGTACTTTTAATGCTTTAGAGTTTCATAGGCATTCCTAATTTGCCAATTATCCAGAAAGATTGCCACCTGTTCAAATAATTATGATTATTTAATAATTGCGACAGGCCTACTTGTCCAAGTCAATTGTCTTACTGTCCGTTTGAAGTACTCATTTGCCAGTCTCCCCCATCAGTCAGCTCTCTCACTCAAGAAGAAAATGGTAGAGCTAGCGCGAGGGCTGCGTCAACTGGAGACAAACGGTCCGTGCAGATTAGGGGTCGACCGATTTATCGGTGTGGAGATTAATCGGCCGATCTTTTGGCATTTTTTACATAATCGTCATCGGCCAATATTAAGCCGATTAATAAGCAGGCGCATCTTGCGGGCGGCCGGGTCGCCAGGCCCTGGTGTTGTTGTGGAACACGTGTACGATGCACGCTGCTCCTAGAGTCAATTACCAGCAGAGTGAGCAGACCTCATCCAGTGACTAAGGAAGGAGCTGTTCCTCTGAGAAAACAGTAAGGATTAAATTCTTATAAATTCTATTAAATTACAAGATGTATGCCATGTTACTGCCTACTTCGAGAAAAAAAATGAATTAGCGACATAACGTTCGGCTACTTTGAATATTGATAGCTGTCATGTCACAATAATTAAGCTAGAATTTTGCAATCACAGACAGTGGATCTGAGAATTTTATTATTTGTTCCGTTAGTATGTCTATATTTGTTTTTGATTAAACAGCATTTTACGCACTTGCTGGCATCATAAATTGTGTCATGATTAACCATGTCTTTATGTCTTTAACAGAAAGCCGTTGTCCCCTTCACAGCCACCCATCCAAGGGGGGATTCCTGATGGCAAAGTTGCCATAAATGAGTCGTGGCATGAGCTTGAGTAATTCTGAGTAAAGACCAGTGTTGGGGAACGTTAATTTAAAAAGTAACTAGTTACTTTACTCAGTTACTTCTCCAAAATGTAACTACGTTACCTTCTGCGTTACTTTTTATAGAAAGTAACTATGTTACGTTACTGCGTTACTCTTTATTGAAAGTAACTAATTAAACTACTTTAATTTCCAAGATGGCGTAGGGTGCAAGTTGTGTTTTCGTCCAGTCCTGTGTATATAGCCCCTTTTTGTCTTCTCATCTTTATCCTTTTCTTTCTAATTTAATCTTTCTTTACAATCGCTCCTTCCTAATTCATCACCGATACTTTCTGGTGAACCACACCACCCACCGGAACTTTTTTCTGCAGTTATCTACCCATCTGG
>JACXGM010014243.1:9581-22382 GCA_016801145.1 Umbra pygmaea
CCCCCCCCCACACACACACACACCCATCTCAGACTTGAAATCACATTTATTTAATAACTACATTTATGCACTCTCAGAATGTTGCTTTTAAAATGAAATCAGAGTGGCAGTCTCTCTTCCTCTCTAGCTCTCTCTCTAAACCACCCCTCCCCATTCCCTCTTGCTCCCTATTTTCATACTGCTACCCTGGCATCCAGTCAGTATTCCTGAGTGCATTTTGGCTTGCCTGCAGAGCAAAGCACAGCAGAGCTGTGGATCAGATCTGTAACATTGATGTTACTGTGACTCTGCCAAGCCAGTCCAACCACCAGCCAGTCTGTCAGGCAGAACCAACCGCTTCCAGCCATCTACAACAATTTCCCCTCTGATTTCATAATTATACATTTCACCCTCAAGCTTCTCAAAGGCATGAAAATCAAGGCTGTTTTTCAAAACAGGGAAATAATGTCATGAATACCCGAACGCTCTGAATCTCTAAATCCCACTATAAATAGTTGATATAGAGAACCAAATATGATAAAGAGAACCAAATAGTGTAAAATGACAAAATGTCAACTTCTTCTGGATAGTGTTTGCATAGTTTAAGTATTTGGATATATTGAAAGAGTGTTTTATCCATTTTATCCCTTTATACCTGGGTAAGAATATAAATAGAACACAATCAATGATTTTCTAATTTGCAATGCAAATGAAAAACCACTCATAATAATTTAATGGATATTATAAACGTGTTACAAACATATTCACCTATATATCGTTGTCTCGTTAATTCAATCCAATTAGCATGGTATGGATTTTTGTACATATGACCCACCTCTAGATAGGACTGCTTTAGCCTACAGCCTGACTCTCTCACAGCCAACAATTGAGAGGACTTTCACTAATCACTAAAGCCTTACTATCCAAAGCAGGGCCATTGTTCTGCAAAGACAACCCTTTTTAATTTAATTTTTGCTTCATGTATCCATAAAAAAGTCATCATGTCCATTTGTCTCTGACTGTCTCATCACAATCCCCCATAAATATGGGTCAGTTAAGGATCCTGTAATATCTTCCTCCCAAAGGGAGTAGCTAGAGCATCACCAATGGATCTTTACCGCTAGCGGCACAGTTAATGTTCATGCCTATAGACTCTAGTGGTCAGCTTGGTGCTAACACAGGGCACCTTAGACCACTGTGCCATCTGAGAGGCCTAAAATGGCAGATTCATTGATTGAGATAACATTGTTAGACATTTGTTGAAATTTTGAATGGTCAGCAATAATTTTAGTAACTTAGAACGGCTAAATTGCTGATAACAGTAACAGTATATAGGGAGCTATACCCTTACATGTTATTATTTCCATTTTGTGCAGTACTTCCCATAACAACCACACAAGTGATGACGGCACAGCTTCTGAATCTAACAGAGGATGCATTACAATCCAACACATCAAAAACCATTATAGATGACATTCTCTGTCATTATGCTAAAAAAGATACTATAAAATTAGCCTCTAGATTATGTACGTATGTAATAACTTACTGGAATCTGGCTTTAAGTTCAAAAAATATTTTATATATAGTAAGCAAACATGTTTCCTAAAAACTAGATACTCGGTTGTTATTGCTTTTCCCGGTCACACCCATTTTGAAAAACAAAACAAAAAGGCATGAAAAATTATTGACTGAGATGATTGAATTTAAGAATCCATATCTATGTTTAATTTGTTTTAATGTAATTTGTAAATCAGACATATTATTTTTTTTGTTTTTTGTTGAGCTTCATGTGGAGTGGCTCTCATTTAACTTCTCTGTAAGATGTTTGTATGCCCAGCTCTAAGAAATGCATTTGCAAAGCTTTCAGTTTCCTATTACTTTGTGGAGGACTAGAAATAATCAATTTCCAGAAAATTGTATAGAGATTGAGCCCATTGCCATGGCCAGAGAGCAAAACAGAATGCTGCATTCATGTCCTGTGATGTGTGGTGTGAGAGTGTTTGAAGGCCCAGCCGTACTCCATCAAACAAATGCAGCCACAGCCTGACCATCTCTAGACTTCTGTTTAGAGCAGTGGTGTTCAACCCTCTCCTCAGGGCAAACCAGTTCCACAGATTCTCTGTAGCCACTGAGAAAACACACCTGGTTCAACTCATCTAATGATCAGACACTTGATTTGTGAATCCGGTGATGGAATGACTGGTGTGCCCTGAGGATACCACTGGTTTAGAGGCTGCAGTATAATACTGCAAAAACAGCATAAAATGGAAAGAACATACAAAAGCATGTAGGAACTCTGTTACACACTGACACATACCTTATCAATCAAGTACAACGATAAGTGAACACACACTTAATCATGGACACATGAACATTTTCCATTTCATTGTCCTTGAAGCATCTTTAAAGCTTTCCCATTTAAATTACCTTTTCCCAAACCTAACCCATGAACCGAAAATCTTATCTTTCATAATGCAGACTGGCAAAATGTGCTCACAATGTCAAATTGTCCTTGTGTTGCTATACTTGCTGGGATTTTTGGTTCCCACCAGCTGAGTAAAGCCTACACACACACACACACACACACACACACACACACACACACACACACACACACACACACACACACACACACACACACACACACACACACACACACACACACACACACACACACACACACACACACACACACACACACACACACAGACCAAAGACGCACATGTATACACAAATACATACAAACAAAAACACACTGACTGTCACTCATAACCACACATATTGATAACTGCAGAGGCTTTCTCAATGGGTTATTCATGATATTCCTTTGAGATGCGGTCATAGATGAGAGGAGACAGGAGACAGTGAGATGCCATCATATTGAAACAACTGTACAAGGCTTCAGTGGGGCCTCTTTCTTAAAGGTCCCACATAGTCTTTGAGGCAGATGAAGGGCCAGCTGCTAACAAGCACCCATTAATGAATGAGTCCCACGTGAAATACCGCTGCTGCTACTTCATCACATCAAGCATTCACAGGGGAGATTTAAGGGAAAAGAGCAGATAGAGACCGAAGAAGACAGTGAAAGAGAGAGAGAGACGTTAAGAGAGTGAAATTGATATAGGAGGGAAGAAAGAGATAAAGGAAGATAGACAGCGGAAGAGTGGTTGGACAAACAGGCAGCAGTCAGGCAGGAACAGGGACTTGTGGTGAATACCCACTGCCCATTATTTAATGATAATGAGCAAACTGGCGGACCAGTGGCGCGGAGGCCCTGACTCCGATTTGAGTTTGATTGGGGGGAGAGGGGGGAGCATGAGAGAGAAACAACGAAGAAGAGGAAAGGCAAGAGAGAGAGAAGCAAGTGGAGTATAGAGGAGAGAGAAAACTTAAAGCAGAACAGAGCAGGACATGGAGAGATAGGCTGACTGATTGGGGCATTAAAACAACGATGGCTGCAGGAACACTCAGTAATTGAAAAATGATGATGCCAGGCAGTGGTGGCATACAGAGTCACCAGCCACAAAAACACAAATACAATCATATTACAAACGTGTGAAAATGAAAAAGCTGTCGTTATTGGTAAATCCAGAAATATGTCATGCTCCCTCACTGTCTCTTGCCCCTACGTCTCTCTTGTCTGTTTTTTCCCTTCTCTCTCTCTCTCTCCTCTCGCCCCGTTTCATCTTTTTCTGTTTCTCCTCCCCTTCCCCCCTCCCCCCTCCCCCTCTTCCATTTGATTCTCTGTAATTGATGCCAGCACAGATGAAGCATCATTAAAGCTCGTTGGAATCACTCTGATCACAAAGACAGAGAGATAAAGGAGGGTATACAGTAGATAGATAACATGTTACTATCGGCACAGACACACATACACAGCTGAATGTGTATGACCGTGTGACCGATGGCTATGGATGAAAACAGTCTTAAAAACAAAAGAGCCGTCATAACCGGTTTAAGAAAAATACAATGTGAATTCCCAAATGCGACATCTGCTGCGGTAGATAAGGAGAATGAAAATGAGCTACTGTATATAATTTAAGTAACTTGTAGCTTTTTGTGGTCGGCCAACCAGATGTTATCAAAGTGGAACTACGGTGGCACTACAGGCACAATGAAATGCTGTGCATAAGAACATGTTTTAACATAATCAGATGGAGGGTGATGAAAATGCTTCAGTTAGAGGAGTGGCAAAGTGTGTATTATGGTTGGCAGGGTTGCTTCATGGTTACAGTATCTGTCACGGTCTCCACACGTAGAAGAACCTCGGTCAATGGCTCCAGCCCCACGGACTCCAAGTACTTGTTTTCTGTATCTCCCGGACTGTGTTGTCATCGCTGTTGTCATCCACCTATAGATCACCTTGATATCAGCCAACCGTGCACACGGTCCAATTGTATTCATCACTATTAAATAGATAGTTCCTGGTGTTGTATAGGTAGCTGCTGGTCATTGTCATATTGTTGTGTGTTTGTTAGGTGTTGATGAGTGTTGTTATTCATATGGTTAGACTCCTTGAATGCTTTTGTAACATGTGAGATTGTGCATGTGTACACGGAGACAATCACAAATGGATCAATGAAACAGAATTTAGTATAGAAAACACTTTCACAAAAGGAGTCTAACCATTTTGAAAATTGTTTACCATTGTTTAAATAATGGTGAATTAAATAAAGGGAAGAGAGTAGATAGCTATTTACTGTGATGCCGTCAAGACAGAAACCTTCACATATTCAGATTGAGTGAATAAACAATATTTTTAACTAATATACTATATATGTCCTAACTATATGCTTTGTTGCCTGTTTCTCTGGCATGTTTGATGTCAATATGAACACACAAACACAGACAAACACATCTGTCACCCACCACCATACCAAGGAGATAATTCTTTTAGCCCATGCTTGTCTTTTGCATTCACAGCTTTTTACTTAGCTGAACGAATCCTGCTGGTCCTTCTGTACCCCACCACTAGCTTTCCTTTTAAAACAAGTACTCCTTATGTTCCTCACTGAGATTTATAGAGGCTTTGCCCACTCTGCTCCCAGCCTCACAGTGATATGCAGCCAAATAAAAATTCACAAGTGAGACATTAACAAGCTGAATAGCCATAATTAAGAGTATTTATATATTTTTACCATTGCTTTCAGAGATCTGACTACTCAAGAGGGCTTTTATAGTGTTCTATCAATTTGTTTTTTTTCAACTGGAGTTAGCGCTGTACCTCATTGAACTCTTCAGTAGAATACATGGTAACATTTTACTTTTTTTCATTTGCTAACCTGCATTGGTCAAAACTGAAGTCATATTGTCAAAACTCTGTGTATAATCTTTCATTGGTTACACACAAAATGCCTTCAATGAACACATTCTTCAAAATCCATGAACTCTTTTCTCATTCAGATCCACAACAGCAAAACTATATACTATTTGCAGCACGTTTCCAAATGCTAACACACTGTTTCCAAAACTGTTAAAACACAATAAAAACATAATGATGACAAATGTCATGCATTTCTGCAGTAACCAGATTGACATACCTAAAAAATCATAACATAAAATTTATTATAATTAATAATTATTGCAGCCATTGAATCATCATTCATCATCTCATCATTCTCTAAAATCTAAGTGCAATTGTCACAACTGTTCGATCACAATTCTATTGCATGTTTTCAAAATGTAATAACTCACCCAAAATATTTTTTTACAAGGACAAGGAGTCTTTATTATCCCCGAAGGGCAATTCATTTTGCAGCAATAGAGCACAACACAAACAACATGAACTATACCTGAACTACACAAACAACAATCACCATCAACAAAGGACAAAAATAGATAAATACTATCCAGAAGTCCACATTTCACATTGAGTTATTAACAAAGCCTATAGCAGCATTTTTTTTCTCCATGGCAGTCAACCCAGTATATGTTTGTTTTATACAAATTAAAATGTGTCATACTTTTTTGTTGACAATGACTGCTTCCTATATTATACGTAGAGGATTGTCAGTTTTGTCTAGCTGAATGCTTTTGTGTATCACACTGAGCTATTTAGATACCAATTTCAACAGTAGGTAAACATTTACTAATCAATACTGTTCAAGTCTGTAGTACACAAAAAGGAGAAGCATATTTCTATTAGTAAAATTTCACAAACAATACCCCATAATGACAATGTGAAAAAGTTTGTTCATTCAAAATAAAAATAAAAAAGCACATGCTCATAAGAATTCACAGCCTTTGCCATGACACTCAAAATTTAGCTCAGGTGTTCCTCTTTCCACTGATCATCCTTGAGATGTTTCTACAACCTGATTGAAGTCCACCTACCATGTCAGAGCACAAACCAAGCCATTCATTCCAAGGAATTTTCTTTAGACCTTCGAGACAGGATTGTATCAAGGCACAGATTTGGGGAAGGGTACAGAAAAATATCTGCAGCATTGAAGGTCACAGTGGCCTCCATCATCTGTAAATTAGGCCACCTAAGTTTGAAACCACCAGGATACCTCCTAGAGCTGGCCGCCTGGCCAAACTGAGCGATCGTGGAAGAAGGCCCTTAGTCAGGGAGGTGAACAAGAACCTGATGGTCACTCTGACAGATCTCCAGTGTTTCAGAGCAGAACCTACAAGAAGGACAACCATCTCTGCAGCACTCTACCAATCAGGCCTGTATGGTAGTGGCCAGACGGAAGCCACTCCTCAGTAAAAGGCACGAGAGCCCACCTAGAGATTGCCAAAAGGCACCTGAAGGACTCTCAGACCATGAAAAACAAAATTCTCTGGTCTGATAAAACAAAGACTGAACTCTATGACCTGAATGGTAAACATCATGTTTGGAGGAAACCAGGCACTGCTCATCACCTGGCCAATACCATCTCTACAGGGAAGCCTGGTCTTGGCAGCATCATGCTGTGGGCTTGTTTTTCAGTGGCAGGAACTGGGAGATGAGTCAGGATCGAGGGAAAGATGAATGCAGCAATGTACAGAGACATCCTTGCTGAGAACCTGCTCCAGAGCGATCTGGACCTCAGAGTGGGGCAAAGGTTCATCTTTCAACAGGACAATGACCCTACACACACAGCCAAAATAACAAAGGAGTGACTACAGGACAACTCTGTGAATGTCCTTGAGTGGCCCAGCCAGAGCCCAGACTTGAACCCAATTGAACATCTCTGGAGAGGTCTGAAAATGGCTGTGCACCGACGCTCCCCATCCAATCTGATCAATCTGAACTTGAGAGGTCTTGTAAAGTAGAATGGGAGAAACTGCACAACAATAGGTGTGCCAAGTTTGCAGCATCATACTCAAAAAGACTTGAGGCTGTAATAGCTGCCAAAGGTGCTTTAACAATGTATTGAGCAGAGGCTGTGAATAATTATGTACAGTACATGTGCTTTTTAATTTAATACATTTGCTAAGATTTCAAATACACTTCTTTCACATTGTCATTATGGGTATTGTTTGTAGAATTTTGAGGGAAAAATTAAATTTAATCAATTTCGGAATGAGTGTAACATAACAAAATGTGGAAAAATTGAAGCACTGTGAATAATTTCCAGATGCACTGTATAAATGTGTAGCAATGTGTTACATGTAAAAAGAAGATTAACATGTGCATGTCCAACATTACATTTTTACAGATTTTGAAAAATGAATGGATCATTTTGCATGTGATGGCTCACACAATTAATGATATTTAGAAGTTGTGAAGAGTATGATAATTTCACTGAAAATAAACTCCTTAGTTTTGATCAACAAGCCAAGTGCATACATGGCTGAGGTCCAGAGCGCTCTGGAGCAGGTTTTCAGCAAGGATGTCTCTGTACATTGCTGCATTCATGTAGACATTGTCCAAATTGTAGATAATTGTACCCACTCTTTTGCACACACGTGCTAAAACAGGTGCAATTTGTGTATAAATGAATAATGAATTCAACTCTGGTGTGAACAAGAAACTAATTGTTAAGCAATTTGAAAATATATATTTCCATTCGAGAATTTATCCAAAACAATTGGGAAAAACTGTAAAGGATACCTAAGCAAACTGCTGCATTTTTAAGTCATTCTTATTACATGTACTTTATTACTGATTTTTTCAATTGCTAACAAGCATTGGTCAATATTGAAGTGACATTGTAAAAACTATTCACACAGTCTGCAAAACAGAATTGTGGATTAAATTGTGAATGTTTTTTCATTATTTTCACAAAATGCATTCAATGACCACATTCTCTGAAATCCATTAATTATTTTCTCAGTAAGACTCCACCACCTGCAAAACTATATACATGTATCTCTAGGAACAGCCTTGCTGTAAAATATTGGCTGCATGACATCACAAATAGACACCTATTCCTTTAGCTTTATTTATTAGAGTTAAAGGTGCTATATGTAATACATGTACTATAATAAATCCAAAAATGACGCCAATGCCTCGTCAGATATTAAGGAAACATGTTAAGCTGAAATACTATATTTTCTGAAAACAATGCTAATGTCAGTATTTTTTCTTTTGGAAAAGTAAGTTCCGTAATGGAATTTATCTTTATGTTTTGGCCTGTGTGTTGTTATCAACTGCCCATTTTGACAGCATGAACGGGTTGCCAGGCATACCTGTAAAAACACAAACCCAGCGCGCTACAGCCATGGAAGCAGCAAACAAACGAATGAGATCATAGAGATTCTACACAACCTAAAAAAACTCTGCATGTTTCTAAACAGTTCCATGACCATAGACGTAGTAAAACCCTGTTCGCTTGTCATGATTGCACTGATCTTGTTTGTCACGTTAGTTTCAATTCTGTGGAGGAGGGGGCGGAGGGATACAACTCAGGTATTTTGAATTTGAACTGCAGTACCCATTTTTTAATGCTGGCTGTCTGTTTTACATATAGCACCTTTAATGTATGTTTCATTTTAGCTACTCATAAAAAAGCACCGATTTCCACCATTCGCAACATTTAGACCAGTGTTTTTGTTGACCCCATGGAAAAATAACACCATCACGACAAGAAAAAATATGAAAAACAGAAAAAAATAGACTTTATTAATTTATTAGACATAGCTTTTCACCTAGATAATCTGTCAGGTTATGACTCTGTTATTAAGGTTACTGAGCTTGTTGTGGTCATTATCAGCATGCGCAAGAAACACAGTCCTCTTAACCACTCAATCCAGTCAGGGCTAGAAGTAGTGCTGCTTATGTCAAAGATAGTCACACTTTGAAGTCAGACTAGGCTTATCACCTGATAGCTAATTATTGCTGTTGCTGGTAAGTTATATTGTGTAGTAATGACATAAATATACAGGACAAAGTAAAAAGGGATCTAAGAGAGTTGTGTTTATTAGGAGAGTGATGTGCACTAACGTACATACAAGTTGTATTGAGGTGCTTACTCTACTGTCAGTTACCTCCTACTGGGATGGAAAAAGGAGCAGCAGTTTTATTAATATGTTCTAGGTTGCTAATGTTTTCTAAATGCAATACATATTTCAAATAGGTTAACAGTGTAACCGAAATATATTACTTTTGTTGGCCCAATTAAATAGTCTACTTCCTGGACCAATGATACTTCTCTTTGCACTGTATTAACATTGCTAATCAGGGTAGATTGCATTAAGGTACAAGTAGGTTTTGTTCTTCATGTTTCTTATTATTTAATTGCGCTTCATTTTTTTCTTATTATTATTACTTACTCCATTTTTGGCACATTATCAGCACCTGTAGTTTTCACAATATTGATTCCATTCCAACAGCACCATATGCATCATAGTCTCCTGCAGTGCACTTGTGAATTTGTAATTTATTCGTCCACTAGTTATTTTTTGGTTGCCCTTTATAAGTGATTCATTTTCCTATTTCTGTTAATGGGCAATTGGTTCAACCCCCTCTGCTAGCATCTAGATGAACGGCAACAACAAGATTGAACAAAATGGTGGTGCAAGGAGGGACAATAATATAAACAACAAGTTTCAAAATTCTGTTTCTGAACACATTTAAGATGAGAAATAAGACATCTAATTGCAAGATCTGCACTCATGTGCACTCACCTTCCATGGAGGGCCTAGTGTATGCTGGTTTTTGGTCTTTCCCCTCAATTAGAGCATAATTAGGACCTAGACTGCCATGTGAGGGGAGATCCTAACCAATTAGTGAGCTACTCCATCAGGCTTGTACAAGGTAAAAGCTAAAACCTGCATACACTAGGCCCTCCATGGAAGGGTTTGAGGAACACTGCTATAGAGATTACATTTTTTTCATCACATCTGAATAACAGGGGGAAATTATATTATTAGAGTGAGCGTGGAAGAGAAAGGAGATAATGAACATCGCAACTCCATATGTGCCCTTGTTAAAGTTCACTTTAGAGATTAATTTCTAACCTCAAATCTAACTTTTTTACCATCTGCCCTTTGCCTTACAATTGGTTTGACTAGTTGATAAAATGTTAATAAGAAATAAGTGATATGCGAATGGAAATGTTTCCGTTTATCAATTGAGTGCACACTATCGTTCTGTGTTGAATTCAGTATAGCAGGTTGGTTCATTTTTATAGCTATTGGCTAGACTCTTGAGTTATGCCATAAACATGGGAAATTATGTTATTAGAGTTAGCGGGGAAGGGCAAGAGAGGAGCTAAATCTAACATTGCATGTACCTATGTGCCTTTAGTTAGTGTACCGAAATCATAATTTTTGTAATTCAAGGACAAAATATTGCCAGATTATAGAAAGTATAATATTTTGCCAGATTATATGGAGTATGAACAACTCACTGTAAATTCTGAAATATCCTACTATCCTACTACTATACGCATTATGGAATGCTTGGACACAGCCCTTGGCTGTGGTATATTGGGAACAGGTTGAGTGGGACATTTAAGCCTGAAGGTACAGTACCTTGCTCTGCCAATTTTGCAAGCCAATCAGAGCCAATAACAACAATTGTTATTGTATTGTTACTGAATGTGTGCTGGACATCAAATAATGGTTTTGATTGGTTTGACATACTAATAGTGGGTGTGTTGTCCTTTTTTAGATGTTAATCATGCTGACAAATTAAAATGGGTTCTAAAATCATAAAAAAGAATCATATGCAAAATCATATACAACATTATATTTTTTGTCTTAAACATTAATTAAAAGTGGCAATGATTTATACAAATCAGATTTACAGCACTGCCTTGCTTAACCTGACAGGACATCCGGAAAGTATTCACAGCGGTTCACCTTTTCCACATTTTATTATGTTACACCCTTATTCTGAAATGGATTAAATTATTTCCCTCAAAATTCTAATACAAAATCCCTTAATGACAATGTAAATGTAGTGTGTTTGAAATCTTAGAAAATGTATTTAAAATCGAGCAGTAATTGCAGCCTCAAGTCTTTTTGAGTATGATGCTACAAGCTTGGCACAACTATGTTTGTGCAGGTTCTCCCATTCTTTGCAGGACCTCTCAAGCTCCATCAGCTTGGATGGGGAGCTTCGGTACACAGCCATTTTCAGATCTCTCCAGAGATCTTCAATCGGGTTCAAGTCTCGGCTCTGGCTGGGCCACTCAAGGACATTCACAGAGTTGTCCTGTGATCACTCCTTTGTTATCTTGGCTATTATCTTACATAATCTGCTTTCTCATGGTCTGAGAGTCCTTTAGCTTTCGGCAAACTCCATGCAAGCTCTCATGTGTCTTTTACTAAGGAGTGGCTTCTTTCTAGCCACTCTACCATACAGGCCTGATTAGTGGAGTGCTTCAAATATGGTTGTTCTTCTGGAAGTTTCTCCTCTCTCCACAGGGAAATTCTGGAGCTCTGTCAGAGTGACCATTGTATTCTTGGTCACATCCCTGACTAAGACCCTTCTCCACTGATCGCTCAGGTTGGCCGGGCAGCCATTTATGGATGATGGAGGCCACTGTGTCATTGGGATTTTCAATGCTGCAGATATGTTTCTCTACTCTTCCCCAGATCTGTGCCTCAATACAATCCTGTCTCTGAGGCCTACAGACAATTCATTGGACTTAATGGCTTGGTTTGTGCTCTGACATGCACTGTTAACTGTGGGACCTTATATAGACGTGTGCTTTTTATTCATGTCCAATTAACTGAATTTACCACAGGTAGACTCCATTCAGGTTGTGGAAACTTCTCATTGTAAAATTATGAGGAAAATAATGAATTTAATCAATTTTGGAATAAGGGTGTAACATGTGGAAAAAGTGAAGCGCTGTGAATACTTTCTAGATGCACTGTAAACTGGGACAGGGGTTTTCAGGTAAATTGGGACACTGTTTAGCTAAAATAGAGCAACATTTCAACATTTATTAAATAATTATGCCCAAAGAATTATGATTTTGGCATGATTATATAGTATACATAAAAATATAATTGTATTGGTAGGTAGTTTATAACATTTATAATAAAAATGGAGGAAAGGGAAATAATTTTCTAACTCTTAACTTATGCCTCTATATTGGTTGAATCAGCTTTTAGTTTTGTAAATTCATTTTAGAATAATCTGTTTTGAGTTTTCCAATTTGAACATGTGAACAGTGTAGTCACACGTGGACAAGGCTTCTGGGTTTTCAAAAAGCATTCTAATTTATTAGTTATTTACTTACTGTCACGTATCCAAGGTTTGAGGCAGAGACAAGCGCGAAGGGTGCAATGATCAAATGGTGTTTATTAACCAAAATACTCAATAATCAAAGAAACACTGCCACGAGGGGCTAAACGTAGATAAACAGTAACGAAACTCTGGACATGACACGCAACAGGATACATTGACGAACAAGGACAAGGAGGAAACACAAGGGC
>JACXGM010014244.1:0-13470 GCA_016801145.1 Umbra pygmaea
GGAGTGAGTTTGATACTGAATATAAGGCTGTATGTACAGTAGGAGTGAGTTTGATACTGAATATAAGGCTGTATGTACAGTAGGAGTGAGTTTGATACTGAATATAAGGCTGTATGTACAGTAGGAGTGAGTTTGATACTGAATATAAGGCTGTATGTACAGTAGGAGTGAGTTTGATACTGAATATAAGGCTGTATGTTCAGTAGGAGTGAGTTTGATACTGAATATAAGGCTGTATGTTCAGTAGGAGTGAGTTTGATACTGAATATAAGGCTGTATGTACAGTAGGAGTGAGTTTGATACTGAATATTAGGCTGTATGTTCAGTAGGAGTGAGTCTGATATTGTAGGGGACACATTTTAGTTGCCTCTAATATTAGTGTTTTTCCTTACTACATCATCGTAAAGAAAACCTTGAGCCCATATTGGTCTTGGTGCCGTACACATTACCAATGTAGGGGGATAATATAAAATAAGACGCCTGGCCTCCTCTGCTATCCTCCAACCCTTTCAAATGTCCATTTTACCCTGACTAATTAACATGCTTGTTATGTGCTGTCGGCAGGCAGTCATGGCCACGCAACACCTCCCACATCCCTAACGAAGATTCAAGGAAGCCTTAACTAACGAAGGCTCAAAGTGCTGCAGTTATAAAGCGCTCCTTGCATCGCTCCCTCCGACTGCCTCCAGTGTTTGATCTCTGGGAAGCTCAGTAGCTCATCACTGGCACTGCATCTCTCCGTGCGTGACATACCTCTAGTCAATACGTGGGTTCTCACTGGGATTATAGACAAAATATGTTTCCATAAATGACATGTAAAGACTTTCTCTCCATCCTTAAAGGCCATTTTATTAATATCTTTGCCTTTCTTTTTGAATAAATAAGACCTGTTTCATATGTACAGGGACCACAGACCTCTTATCCAATAAAGGTGAAGTAGACCTAGATCCATTCAATCACCATTAAGCACAGAAGCACAGAATTTTTTTTGCCAGGACTCATAACCTGTTAATATTTACCAGCAACTGACTGGAGCTGTATTTGGATTGGCGTTCCCTTTTCTACCAGTGACAGCAGACTCAAATTACTCACTGCCTTCTGTCTAGGTCTCATAGAAACACTCATTATGTAGAGGGTGAGATCTGCTTCTGTTGTTTGTTGATGAGAAATAACGATGCCGCCTCCTCTAATTAAACATAAATGTTACTCATTTACAAACATATATTCACTACCATTTTGAACATTTGATATTCTTAAAACCCACCAATCAATTAAATGTTTTTTATAAATACTTAAATTCTTCTCTCTTTTTTCATTTCTTTGCTTGTACATATTTGTCTTGTTCTGTTTATTTTTATTTTGTACTTTTTTTGCTTTAGGCTTTCAGTGCATGTTGGGTTGTGTATGTACTTGGGTGTGGGGCAGGTCTGGTGTTGTGCGGGGGGTATGTTTGGTGGGAGGGATGTTTTTTTCAGCCGGGCGGGTGTATGGGCGGGTATAGATATAACGTGTATGTTTTTCTATGACATATTTGCCTGCATTACTGTCAAGCTTAACAACATAAAAATATTATATTTTATGACATATTTTATGTTATGTCTGTTGGTGTCTGATTTAGGGATTATTTTTTTGTACCAAATGTCTGATGTCTTGTCACAAAGTGCCTTGCGACTGTGCCGCAAACCCAAATGCCCCATGGGGACAATAAAGTTATCTACTACTACTACTATTAACAAAAAACGTTTTCTTACATCATCAGTTGTCACAAAGTGCTTTAAGAAGCTGTATCCAGAGTGCAGTTTATAACTACTGACCAACCGCACACATGTGGTTATTACAGATTCTACACAGACTAAATTTTTATTCAACAGACCGTTGATCTTCACTCTATTCATATTGCTGATTATACAACACATGAGGACTATTGTTTTGATTTATGTATTATTGCTGTAATTCAAAACCTTGTCTAAACTCTGCTCTGAAACCATGAATATATTATAAGGCACTACTGACGCCATCTCCAGGGGAAAACACAGAAAGTAAATGAAGCACATTTCCTGTCATAAAGCAAAAAGGAGTGGGCCTTTGCTTGGTGCAGTGGGATAAGTGGCTGCCTTGCAGTACAACTGCCTCACGTTGGCCAGGGTTCGTATCCTGGTCATGGCAGTCTGACAATGCTCGGGGATCCAGCATGGGACGACACAAATTGGTGCATTGCTGCCCAGGATGGGTTGGTGTGGTTAGATGGACACCATGTCATATCACTCTGTAGCAACACCTTGTGTTAAGGTCAGGCATCTGTGAATTCCGTTGTATAGTTCATAGGTCTTCAACCCTACTGGGATGCCCAGACGTTCCTCAGTTTTGTTGTAGACCTGAACAGGCACACCAGATCCCATGCATATATCAACTAAGGGCCTACATGTTGAACTCGTGTGATAAGATCCAGACCAGCTTGGTGACATTTGCTTGGAGGAAGTGTGTGATCAATCATCAACCATCCTGCACTTGCAAACAGGAGGCCATGTATAACCTTATATTTACAACTTCTGTATTTGCCCCTATATACTGAGGAACAAATTGGGTAAGTGGATTCATATTCTTACTTTGGACCAAATGATACATTTAGTACATCAATTATATATAAAGTCAACATACTGTATGTTTTGTTCACCATGTAGGAGGGTGGGATATTATTCACATTTGTATGGTCAATACCCACTTCCTACTTGATGACGAACACACCATTTCCTCCAGCCTGGATATGGAGCCCGAAAGACTACGGAAGCAAAGAAAGTCCAAATGGGAGTTTAGGAGACAGGGTGAATGACTAACAACAACAAAGCCTGCGAGAGGAGAGACTGGATTCGGAATGCTGGGTCAGAATGACTCATTTCCAACATGAATTCTGTGTACGTGAGCATGTAGGCAGGACAGCCTCCTGAGCTCTCAGTGGTGGAGGAGGCTAATGAAACACATCCTGTTGTGTCATGTTGCTGTGCCTTGTTCTCTGTCCCTCTCATGTCACTCCTTCTAGTTCTCTCTTTATCTTTTATCCTTTCGTTCCCCTCTAATTTTTTGTCTACACCTCCATCTCTTTTTCACTCACTCTTTCCCCCCATTTCCTACACTGCAGGGTCTCATTCCATTCCATTTCAATCTTTTTGTCTTTCCCATTTTACCTTATTATGTAAAACAACAAACACCTACAATGACAGACTCTTAAAAATGAATGTTTACCATTATATTTTCAGGCAAGTGAGAATATGATTATACCAATTTGCATTAATGACCTGGGGAATAGTTACAGGGGGAGGAGAGGGGATGAATGAGCCAATTGAAAGCTGAGCATGATTAGGTTGCTATGATGGTTTGATGGCCAGATTGGAAAGGAAATTGTTGTTGACACCACTACGCCTAACAATAAGTGCCATGGGACCTTTAGTGGCCACAGAGTGTCAGATCGCACATTTAATGTCCCATCCACAAGATAACATCCTACACAGGGCAGATGTCCCCTTCACTAAACAGGGGCATTGGGATTTGATCTACAGACCAGAGGGAGTAGTGCCCCCTACTGGCTCTCTAACACCACTTTCCACAGCATTTGTTGGATGGGAACAGCCAGCCCTAACCCTGCTTATCTTCACCCAGCAATAGGATACATGGCACAATGCTGCTGACATCTATGACATCAACTTCATTAGACAGACATAATTACCATAAACACATCTATTACATTAACATAAAGACATCTACTGTACTACATTAACATATAGGCATCTACTACATTACCATAAAGACATCTACATCACCATAAAGATATCTACTACATTACCATATATATATGTATTACATTAACATGAAGAAGTCTACAACATTACCATAAATATATCTAATATATCACCACAGACATATACTACATTACCATAAAGATATATACGACATTACTGCAAAGATATCTATGACATTACCATAAAGATATCTAATACATCACCATAAAGATATCTACTACATTACCCTCAATTAAAGACATCTACTACATTAACATAAATATATCTACTACATTAACATAAATATATCAACGTTGTAGTTTTCTTTATGGTGATGTATTACATATCTTTATAGAAATGTCATAGATATCTTTGCAGTAATGTTGTATATATCTTTATGGAAATGTAGTTGATGTCTTTAAGGTAATGTATTAGCTGTCTGTGGTGATAATTAGATATATTTATGGTAATTGGGTTGGGTTGGCAGGTGCAGTGTGATTGGTTGAAGAGCATACATTTAGTTTTACTAGAATTTAAAAGCAATTGGAGGTCACAAAAGGAGTGTTGTATGTCATGGAAGCTCTTTGTAGTTTTTTAACAAAGTGCATCATCCCAATGTAGACAGGTAAAACTACTATAACTCGCTGATCACATGACTGAAATTCTTCAAATCAATGTTGTTTTATTTAGGGGTATGGGCCACTCATTGCACCCCCTCAGTTTCCCAATAAGAACTTAAACAATTTCATACAAATATTTTAAAATTTACTTTTTCAATAGCTTTTTGAAAATAAGAAGAAGACAAACAATTTCAAAGTTAAATTATTTCCCACTTAAGGAAGCATGTTGCACAACATTTGGTTTTCAATAGTTATATTAATCAAAACTGCTTTACAATTCAGTAAATCACCGGTCATTTGACCTAAATGGTTAAAGTCAATGTTGATTTGTTTAGAAAGATGGGCTACTTTGACACACCCTTTGGTTTTCCCATTAAGCACTTGTGTGAGTTTATACAAATATTTGAAACTTTACAATTTCAATATCTTTTTGACCATGCGACTTGGACAAATGCTTTTAATGCTAAATTATTTTCTACTCAACAATGCATGTTGCACAACTGTATTATAACCTTCTCAAAAATAGTTATAGTCACCAAAACCATGTTAATATTCAAAAGCTCTGTGAACACATGAGCTAGAAGCATCAAATCAATGTTGTTTTATTCAGACAGACGAGCCACTAGTGGTACAACCTCTGGTTATTCCATTAAGCACTTGAGAACATGATTTTAGATATATATTTTAATCATCATCATTTCAATTGCCTTTTGACCATGCAACCGAGACCAATTATTTGAATGGTAAATTATTTCTTATTTATAGATGCATGTTGCACAGATGTTGGCTTTCCTGAATTTTTTTATTTTCTAAATAGACAATAATATTTGGAGGAATGAGCCACATATTGGACTCCTGTAGTTTTTTTTATTTACAAACCATACAGTTTCATACCCTATAAATGCTGTAATGGAGAGACAGCACTCCAACTGTAAATTATGGACTACTCAGGGAACCATCTTGCACACCGTTTGATTTTCCAAATAAATTATTACATGTTTTTTTAATAGATACGGTATATTGCAAAACCCTTTGAAATGGAATAGCTTCCAGGTCACATAACTTACATGCTGCAAATCAATGTTGTGTACTTTAGAGTGATGGCCCACACATTGCACATTCTTAAAACATGTATTACACCATTTTTAAGAGCGTCTGGCTCCTTTTGAAATAGTTAGTCCATTTGGGGACACAACCAATACATCCAACTCACTGTGCTGCTAGGGGTGCCTGACTGGGACAGCAGGTCATGCTGGCACAATAGCCACCATGGAGATCTGGTGAGAAGACAGACAACTCTGGAAACCAAGGCTTCTTAACCAATGGGAGCCAAAAGCTAACTGATCAGAGGAAAGGCTTAGAGGAGGCCATCGGTGATCAACACATCTGCACCCAGATCACTCATCTAAACAGCAGGCAGCTTGTATTTTGTCACAATTTGAGAAATCTACGTGGTCAATGCTGTACCTTTCTGGGTCACCTTCAACGGGTAGATTTTCCATTTTACTTTGAAATAACATCTAATCTGGGTTTGAGGAACCTGGGGAGATAAACCCCACACACAGACTGGAGGGAGTGACTGTGTCAAACCAATAGACAATCTTGCCTGTTGATATAAACCGCTGCCGTCCTGTTGTTGGACCTAACCTGAACATGCTGGCAAACATCCATTGAGACCTCTTAAGGGCTAAGAATATGGATCTGAGACTGTAACTGCATGCATTTATGCATATACAGTATATCACAAAAATGAGTACACTCCTCACATTTTAGTAAATATTTGATTATAACTTTTCATGTAACAACACTGAAGAAATTACACTTTTCTACAACGTAAAGAAGTGAGTGTACAGCTTGTATAACAGTGTCAATTGGCTGTCCCCTCAAAATAACTCAACACACAGCCATTAAGGTCTAAACCGCTGGCAACATAAGTGAGTACACCCCTAAGTGAAAATGTCCAAATTGGGCCCAAATATCCATTTTCCCTACCTGGTGTCATGTGGCTCGTTAGTGTTACAAGGTCTCAGGTGTGAATGGGGAACAGGTGTGTTACATTTGGTGTTAACACTCTCACACTCTCATACTGGTCACTGGAAGTTCAACATGGCACCTCATGGAAAAGAACTCTCTGAGGATCTGAAAAAAAACTGTTGGTCTACATAAAGATAGATGAAAAGGTATAATAAAATATTTACAGAAATGTGAGGGTTGTACTCACTTTTGTGAGATACTGTATATTGTCGAGAATGTTGCCATCACTTTCCTAATTCAAGCTTCCATACTGTTTGTTTTATTTACTGGAGTGTCTCTCCCAACGGTATGTGCTGCCACACCTACTCTACTGTGCCCAGGGGCAGCTGCTCTGCCCGCTAGTCTGGTGCAGGCTGCCCCACCCCCTTCTATGGTACCAACTGCTCTCCCTCCGCTACCCCTATATATGGCCCAACCAAATGGTCTGTTGGGGGTTGGTTTGGCCCGTTTTCCGGTGACAATGGTGCCTCAAGGGGGCCGGTTCCCCCAACCCCCCCTCCCTGTAGGTTTTGTCACTTCCGGGGCCACGCCTGGGGGGGCTCTGTAACAGCCTCCCTAGGATCAGGTTACAGGGACCCTAGCACCTCCTGCTGGACATTCTGAACTTTGCAGTCATATACTCATCTGGCACATCTATCTATGTAGGCACACAGCTGTCATATATTACACATTAGTCAGTCATACCGGTTTCCCATTGTCATGATTGCTCAGCTCTTATAGTTTCTGTTAATTCCATGCTGTTTGTGCATCATTGTTGATTTTGTTGTTTGCTGTTTTCTGTTTATTATTCAAGTTACGTAGACCTTTGTTATTTTATCCGTCCTATGTGACTAGTGTCACAGATTACTATTCTATGTAGACATCATTATATTTGTTTTCCGCCTCTTACGGCGTGCCTTCATTATTTGGTCATTGCTCAGGGTTTCAATTAGCCAAGGGTTGGTATCTACTATTTTGATCTACCGTGATCAACATCCTGCATCTTGCTTCATTCTCATCAACCACTTTGACCCATCACACAAATTGTAAAAAGCTAACTCCTTGTATGCACACTTCAATAGTTTCTTAACACAACATCCATCATGCTATGCTATCAATGATTTATTCCTAATCTGGAATCCTCCCCTGATTGATAATGCACATTTCATAAAGAGACTGTATGTGGTGTTAACAAACTTTTTGAAGTGTGAATTTCGAATTGTTGTGAGGTCAGTCAAGGTAAGCTTGAAACCACACAACTTATATTTATCATATAAAATACATAGCTTGGGTACCAAAAGCTATTAGATTTCTCATGTTTTGTGTTTAAGGGGGAGAAAAAAAGTGTGTTTACGTGTTATTTTACAAATTCTATGGAGCATATTACTAGAGACACAGACATATAACATATAGACGTAGAACGCCCGCTAGCTCAAACCTAGTCCCCATCAGTGAGAGCTAATGAAAATGACATTAAAAAGAATTTCAAATACTTTTCAAAAAAACATTGAGAATGTTATCAAGAGTTCTCTTTAATATGAACCAAAGATTGTGCCCATTCCTCTGAATAAAAGTCTTGGCTTGTAGCATCTAAGTCATGTGACCAGGGAGCTATTGAATTTTAAAGCGTTTTTTATAATAAAACTAAAAAGAAAGTTTAAAATGTCTCTTGGGAAAAACAAAGTGTGTGCAACATGCATCTTTAAGTGGTAAATAATTTACCATTGAAATTGTCTCTGGCTTATGGTCAAAAATCGATTGAAATTGTAAGGTTTTAAATTATTGTATAAAATCAAATAAGAGCTTAATTGGAAAACCAAAGTGTGAATGAATGTTATGTTTTAGGTCACGTGGCGAGGGAGCTATTGAATTTTAAAGGAATTTTTTATGACTATAATAAGTTAATATTAACCTTTATTTATAAGGGAAATCAAGCTGAGACCAGAGTTTCTTTTACAGTTGTGCCCTGTGAAACAACAATATAAAAAACAGAATACACTAATGTCTTATAAAATAGTAAAATAATACATTTGCATAATGAAAAACAGACTTTAAAAGAAACGTTGACAGTTAATGGTAAAAAGGTCATGTAAAAGACATTTAAATGTGTTTACTGACACTAAAACCTCTAGCGTAAATTTGTTCTGTATATCATTCCTTGGAATGTAAAGGCAGTTTTACCTAACTCAAAGTGAACCCTTGGAATCTCTAGCACTAACAGGTCCTGCAACTGAGTCAGACATAATATATAATATGTAATGTTATATATGTATATATATATTTTTTCAATTGGTGGAAAAAAACAAAGGTTTTGCAACATGCATCCTTGAGTAGGACATCATTTAGCATTTAAATTATTTGTCTCAGTCACGTTGTCTAAAAGCTATTAAAAATGTAACATTTCAAATATTTTATAAAATCATACGTGCTTAATGGGAAAACCAAAGGGTGTGCTATTAGTGGCCCATCCCTCTGAATAAAATACAATTGATTTAATGGATCTAGGTCATTTTATTAGGGAGCTATTACAATTCTAACCTATGTCTAAATTGTCATATTGCACTTTGTTGACGGTTCCTTGGCTATGCCCAGATTGCCCAAAATGTTGCCATTTATTTCTTGTGCCAATATAAATTTTGCAGCAAAATTGGGAAATCAAGAGTTGTACAGTGTTGTACATGTTTTTTCTTTCATAAAGAGACAATCCCGAGGTCGGTGGGTTAAATGTTTTTTAAGCTATTGAGCTTGAAAATTTGAATATCTGTCAAATTTCGAACATCAAAATAGCTTCAGCACAGTATCGAATACTCCTTCAGGGCCAATCACTTAATGGAGGAAATGTACTACACAGTCTAGAGGTAATTACAAATCAATCACCAGCTCTGCCTGAAAGATAATCTTATTAGTCACATTATACAGCAATGTAAGAAATGAAAGAGCACTGCACTTTTTTTTAAATCAACCTCATTGAAAACCAAGAGGAAGATGGATGGTCACAAGTCACCAAACAAAGCGATGCTTGAATCTTTGCGCCAGGTATGGTATAAAGACTGGTGAAGAGCATGCCAAAACGCTTGAAAGCCATTATTATTCTACATTTATTATTATTTTACCAAATATTGTTTTCTGAAGTCTAAAGTTAACACATCAGTATTGTGTTGTTTAAAAAAAACAGGAACTTTTCTTAGCATTATTCGATGTTTGACAACACTGTATATTTTTTTGTGATTTTGACCAGTTTGTCATTTTCTGGAAATAAATGCTCTGAATGACAATATTTTAATTTGGGAGAAATGTTGTCAGTAGTTAATGGAATAAAAAAAATCCAGAGCTGTAGTCAACTATCAAAAATAATTTAAAAAGAAGTAAAACATTGGATTCTACTAAAATGTCAAATCAATCAACGGCAGGGTAATTCAAACTGGGTGTTTTGCTTTGACTAAAAAGCATAAAATAAGTGGTAAAGTAAGTTCTAACTGTGCCTGCATGGCTAAGCACAGTATTAGAGTAAAATGAATGCAGCATTGGACAAAACTAGAAATTGGAATGGACAAAACTAGAAATTTGATTGACAAAGAGCAGAAGCAATTATTGAACATACATTTTTTTATATACAAACATCTCTTCCACCGAGCATTATGTTGTCAGTGGTGTACTGCGGTAAACGAACCGCTGGTCTAGTGTGTATACTACAGCCTTGTAAAAATCCATATTTACAGTGCATTGTGTTATTTTTTCAATTTAAACAACAACCCCAAGGAAACCTATACAGATGAACAGTACAGAGCGAAATCTAGTATATAAGGTTTCATTAAAGGGAAAATATTTCAAGTGTGTTCCAGGTACGTTTCAATGTTTAGAACGGGATGGTTACAGCACTTATTCCACATGCCGAGCTAAACTTTTCCAGTCTGATATCAACCTTTACATTTATTCCCTAGGAAGTAGTGGAATGAAAAGTATCAGTTTTTACTGTGGAAATGTCCACCTCATTATATGATCTGTCCGTCACAATTGCTCTCGAAGTATCTCTGCCGAATATTCGCAGTTTCCAATAGAGCTGCCCTTCAGCGCCTCTTCCAGTCCCTCCGTGGTCCCGCTGTCGGACTCCTCCTCTATGGCGAAGCGCACGTCCGCAGAAGAGCACAGTGAACTAATGCTGCTTTGCTCCATTGAGCAAAGGACGCAGGCCAAAGGGGAGCTCAGGGCTTTTCCTTCATAGAGGCCTTGGCTCTCCGTGGAGAAAGGAAGCGACACATGGAAGAAGGGCATGGTGATGCTGTGCTTCTTTTGTAGAGCTCCCCATTCCCGCTGCTCCTCCTCGTGCACCAAGCGCGTAAATATATTCGACCTTCTCTTTTCTCTCCTTTTAGAGCGAACGTAGCCCAACATTATACCAGCTAGGAAGACCCCATAAAAAGAAATTACTATGAAAATGTACACGTATGCGTTGCCGTCACGTTCACGTTCGTCCATCTGGGGCGCGTCGTTAACTTTGGGTTCTGTGAAGTTTTGTGACATCGCCTTCCTCAGTGGAGGTTATTACGTGAATATAACGGTTTTCTGGAGAAACTGGAAAAATATGAACACTATTGTTACACACACGTTTTACAGACAGGTACACATAGATGTTTGCGCATAGTTTTACGCACACACTCTTGGCTAATTACATATTTATAATTCCTTTATTAAAGATTAAGGTTTACTAGGCAAACGTATACTTTTAAATCATAACTTAGTGAACAATGGCTAGACTAAAGCATATTAATCATGAAACTAGCATACTTATTCAACTTACCGACGTGTCTAGTCGTGGAACATGGACCCCACTGTGATCCGTATCCTTCTCAGTACATGCGCCTCTCGGATTTAACAGGATGTCCAAGTAGCTACATGAGAATATTTATATAGCAACCTTGGGATGTCACCAATCACGTGAAAGGGAACTTTCAAGTGGGTCAAATTAGACACGGCCCAGACACAAACTTGAAATATAATGGTTATCAGATTTGGAAAAGCTATGTTCTGGCCATGTACTCTTTTCCTATTTCGATTTTAAGATTTTTTTTTTTAAGTAATCAATTAAAAACAATTGTGTGTTGGTCTTCCTCAAATTTTGCGCATTAATCATTACCGATCGCTGCAACCATTATGTTCACAGTCAACAAGGTGGTCAGAAATTATTGAAACCCTTACTAAGAGTGAGCAAAATATATATGCTTTTTTATAAAGATATATATATAATTTGCAGTTTTAAACTATGCTCAAGAAATTCGGAAATTATATTATACCCTACGTGGAACACAATTGCTCAGCGAAATAGGTATTGCTTAACAAACGTTTGAGTGGCATAAACTACATTATCATGGGCCAATGTGTATGACATTTACAAAATGTCCATTAAACCATGCAATAAGGTGTGTAGAGCCAAGTGTTCATATGAAGCTGCAGTATCCGCAAACAATTCAGAGTGTCTGGCAAAATGTGCTCAAAACATTTTTGTTTTGAGCACATTTAAAGACAAGACCGGTGTTCAACAGCATGCAGGACCCTGTCTGCAGATGTATAGGGGGCCCAGCATGAGGACCCTGTCTGCATTATGAAGGGGAGCCTATAGGACCCTGTCTGCAGGTACCTAGGGGGCCCAGCATTCAGGACCCTGTCTGCAGATAAGGGGCCCCATCAAGCAGGACCCTGTATGGAAAATTCTAGGGGGCCCAGCATGTAGCAACTTGCTTGCATATAATAAGGGTTCCTGTGCAAATCATGACTGCATGTGGCGCCTCCTATGGTTGTTGTTCCCTGTGCACTCAACACTAAATCCAACTTGTGTTCATGGAAAAATAAAAATAAATTTATGCCATGCATGGATTCTGCTATACCGTATTGGATTGAATTGGGTCTGTAAGGAGTCCATAACTTCATATAAATAAATGTTTTAAAGGCCCAGTGTCACGTCTGCCCAGAGTGGGTAGGTGTAGCAATAAACTGGGATAAGGACTCAATTTGTATATACTGCATTTCTGTATATTTGTGTTGAGTTTTTATCTTTGTGTTTTTTAGTATGCCAGTGCTGGGTTATGTTCGTATTTGGAATGAATGGTGTTATAAAGTATATGGCACCATGCCTTGTTCACCAGGAGTTCTTGTCAGAGCCAACTGGGGCTTGTTTGATATGATTACTAACTATTTCCAGCCAGTATCCTTACTCCCTATTTGAGCTCTGTTGAAAAGAAGGACGGTGCTGGACATTAATGAAATGTCACAGGTGGAATGCTTGTGGGTTCACGTTGTATGTGCTGTCTTCTCCAGTGGATCGTACATCGGATTATTCTTTGTAAAAGTAAGCATACCTTGTGCTAGCTACGAGTGTCTCCCCACCTTTAAGGGTCATAGGTAGTAGAGTTCATGTATAGTTGAGTATAGCGTATGTTATATCTGTTAATGCGTTCTATGCCGCGTGTAAGAGCATAGTAGGCAGAGATAATGTTTTGCATACCTGTTAATTATTATATGCTGTTGATTTCGGAAGATGTATACGTTTACTGGAGAACCTCAGAAACTCTTTCTTTTTCTGTTAAATATAACTTTGCATCTCAGCCAGTCTGAGGGGAACATAACCTTTGTTTAGCTTAGCTACACATGGGCTCACAGAAAAATGTTTTAGTATGTACTATGGTCAGTATTACGGTCTATTACTATGGTCAGTACTATGGTCAGTACTATGGTCAGTATTACGGTCTATTACTATGGTCAGTAATATGGTCCAGTACTGTGGTCAGTATTACGGTCTATTACTATGGTCAGTAATATGGTCAGTACTATGGTCAGTATTACGGTCTATTACTATGGTCAGTAATATGGTCCAGTACTGTGGTCAGTATTACGGTCTATTACTATGGTCAGTAATATGGTCAGTAATATGGTCCAGTACTATAGTCAGTATTACGGTCTATTACTATGGTCGAGTACTATGGTCAGTATTACGGTCTATTACTATGGTCAGTACTATGGTCCGTACTGTGGTTAGTATTACGGTCTATTACTATGGTCAGTAATATGGT
>JACXGM010014245.1:0-22280 GCA_016801145.1 Umbra pygmaea
CCTCCGGGCAGGGTCTCTCTTCCTCTTCCTCGCTTGTTCATTGGAGTGTTTTTGAACCACTCTTTGTCTGGCCCCTCACCTGAGACCAATTTGCCATGGGAGACCCTACCAGGAGCACAAAACTCCAGACAACACAGCCCTCAGGTTCATAGGGACACACAAACCTCTCCACCACGATAAGGTGATGGTTCCCGGAGAGTTGCTAATGTTCATATGGTATTTTCACATGTTTTGGTTTAGTACTGTTTCTAATTTGTTCCTGACATTGTCTTCTGTCAAGCATTGTTTTGGTCAACAAAGCAGTGTACTATTGGAAAGACGCACCTGCCTCCGAATCCCCTTTGCAAAAACGTTACACAGGGTAACTCAATGATGTAACAGTTTGCAGGTTAACTAAACACAGTAACGTTTTACAGGGTAACTAAACACAGTAACGTTTTACAGGGTAACTAAACACAGTAACGTTTTACAGGGTAACTAAACACAGTAATGTTTTATAGGGTAACTAAACTTAGTAACATTTTGCAGGGTAACTAAACACAGTAACGTTTTACAGGGTAACTAAACACAGTAATGTTTTACAGGGTAACTAAACACAGTAATGTTTTATAGGGTAACTAAACTTAGTAACATTTTGCAGGGTAACTAAACACAGTAACGTTTTACAGGGTAACTAAACACAGTAACGTTTTACAGGGTAACTAAACACAGTAATGTTTTACAGGGGAACTAAACCCAGTAATGTTTTACAGGGTAACTAAACACAGTAACGTTTTACAGTGTAACTAAACACAGTAACGTTTTACAGGGTAACTAAACACAGTAATGTTTTACAGGGTAACTTAACACAGTAATGTTTTACAGGGTAACTAAACACAGTGCAAGTGGTTGTCAAGGTTACCTGTGGTGACGTCTTTGCGTATACCTTTGACAGATATGGATGCTCCCTTTATTCCGTAGCCCTCTTCATCCTTTACCACTCCCTTTATTCCCCTGTGCACCTGGATGAGGAATATTAGTGAATTACATCATAGAATATCAGGAATGCCATCAAGGAATATCAGGGAATTACATAATAATAGAATATCACAAAATTACATCAATGAAAACCATGGAATAACATAAAATATCACAGATTAACATAGTTAAATATATAAATAATCTAAAATAATATAATGGAATACTATTATAGAGTATCAGAGAATACCATCGTAGAATATCAGGGATTACATTATTAAATAGCAGGGAACACCATTGTTGAATATCAGGGAATAATAGCATTGAACAATATGATGGAATAATATTACTACATTATATGGAATAACAAGAAGGATTATGAGAGAATAAAATAATTCAATACATAAATAACATAATGAAAAGAAGTCAGAGAACAGCCTCTGTGAGAGACAGAATGTTGGAGATATGGAATAACAAAGATTGCTACAGACTTAACCTATTTCAAGCGTTCACACCTTTTAGGACGTTCCTAATTAAGACCTAAATGACCAGGTAAAGGGAATTCATAGATAACCAGTGATCTATGAATTTAATAGAAAGTTAATAATACTATAAATTATGCCAACTAGTTTGTTATAAACTAGGAATGCTAATAACATCCCAAAACTGTTGAACCAAGCTGAGTACTTTTACCTTGTACATTTTCCAACTCTGTCTAATCTTTTGGGTGTCAAAAAGAGAACACACGGACCTGCCATTGTATAACTACTTGTAACGGAGGGTTATTCTGCAGCTAAAAAGTCAGGTAGCAGGTTGATTATAGGATGTTTCATAAAGTAACGTCTCGTCTGGAAACAGGGATCTCGGTCTGAGGCATTTTCAAAGACTGGTTTGGAAGAAGCCCTGAATTACAATTTGAGTTGTCTTATATAGCCTCAGGGTTGTTGATCACATGAGCAGATCAGCAGGTGACCTTAACTTAGGTCTAGAATCTTATCAAATGGCCTTGCTAGTTGTTGTTCTCAAATTCCTCAGTAACCCTTATCTGTGTCTCCTGTCCTGTTAGCAGCTTGTCCTATGTTAGTCTGAATGGCATAAAACATGTATTTAGATCTGTGCTGGTTTTACAGTCTAATATATAAAAGATAATATAGTTATAAGACATAATTCATAAACTGTTGTTAATAAAGAAGAAGAGATCATCAAGTCAAGTGTTGAACGGTGACCAACTGCCCCTTGCTCTGAGGGTAAAAGCCCATGTCCCAAATCTCTACAATAACAAGATCGACACAGAGCCTTCATGCAATGTCATTGTTTGGCCTTGAACCTCTCCCTGTCTACACTCAGAATTACCTAACAGGCCTCAGAATTGTAAGTGCATAACACTCTCATCTAGTTTACCAACTATTAAACTGTAAAAATACTAGAATTAAAATACTAGAAAAGTATTTAACATGCTTATATAGAATTTTCTCAACATACTACACAAAATGGCTGCCTGGTGGCGGGTCAGTCAAGGGGCACAGCCACTGATGTTGTGAAACTGAAACAATGCAAAGGCATCCTGCCCTCTACAGCACTAACTGACAGAGCTGGGTGACAGTGGTAGGCCTACACACTCAATGACACTGAAAAAGAGCAGGTGACAGGATATCAAATAGTCACAAAATGGCTGCCTGCTTGTGGGTTGACAGAATGGCAGACCTACCGACTCCATGAAACTGAGCAGGGCTTCCTTGTTCCGGAGCCACTCTGGGTACAGCTCCACTTCAGCAGGGAACTTGTCACAGCCCAGCTCCACGGTTATCTCCAGGCAGTTAGAGTGGAGATAGTTGAAATCTGACATGCCTGTCTGACAGAAAGGCACAACTGAAGAAGGAGGAGGTGGAGAAGCTGGACCTGGAGGAGGTTAAGGTGGAGTTAAGGTGGAGGAGAGTCAAAACATTCCATACCTCCTGGGAAGCTGTACCAATGAGCTCCATTGATGATCCCTCCATTTCTGATAAAAGATGCTCCACACCTAATGTAGTACATATACATTTATTAAAATTGAGTTGTAGAGTGTATATATACATAACATTTAGTATATATATATATGTATATACATATACATTTACATATATGTGCTTGTAAAGTATATACAGTACACATTTAAGTACATAGTAAGTATATTACTGTGACCAAAAGTATGTGGACACCCATAGTAATGGTGGAAAGGGGATCATGGTGTGGGGCTGTTTTTCAGAGTTTGGGCCATGCCAATTAGTTCCAGTGAGGGGTTATATTAATGGTACAGGATACAAAGACATTTTAGACAATTGGGTGCTAACAACTTTGTGGCAATGTTTTGGGGAAGGCCGTTTCATGTTCCAGCATGACTGTGCTCCTGTGCACAAAGTGGTTTCCCTTACGACATGGTTCAACAGGTTTGGTGTGGAGTAACTCAAGTGGCCTGCACAGAGCCCTGACCTGGCCTTTACCAAAATGGTGTAATTTGTACAGTGTACAGTGGTGGCTGTTATAGCTGCAAAGGGGGAGGAATGTGGGCAATGTCACCTGTTTTAGTGCAAATTAAAGTGACAACAGGTGCACTGGAGACGAAACAGCAAGACAGCCAATTGCTCTCTCCTTATCCTTCCTGACTGAGTTTTGTGTTTTGTTAGCATCCTTGTCACTACTGGTAGGGTGAGGCAGTACCTGCAGCCAATTCAGGTTGCACAGGTAGTCCAGCTCCTACAGGATGTCACATCAATAAGTGCTGTTGCAGGAAGGTTTGCTGTGCCTCCTATATAGTCTGAAGAGCAGGGAGGAAACAGGAGACGGACTGTTACAAGAGGAGACCTGGACAGGGCCATTTATGGGCATCAACCCAGCAGCAGGACTGGTATCTGCTCCTTTGTGTGAGGAGGAACAGGAGGAGCACTGCCAGAGCCCAACACAATGACCTCCAGTGGGATACATGCATAAGGGTGGCATGAGGGCCAGACATCCTCTTGTGGGACATGTGCTCACAGCCCACCACCATGCAGCTCGATTGACATTTGCCAGAGTACACCAGAATTGGCAGGTCTGCTATTGGCAGCCCATTCTCTTCACAGATGAGAGCAGGTTCACACTGAACACATGACAAACGTAAGTCTAAAGATGGTGTGGTGAACGCTACGCTGCCTGCAACGTCATTCAGCATGACTAGTTTGGTGGTGGGTTAGTGATGGTCTGGAGAGGCATATCCTTGGAGGGTCACATAGACCGCCATGTGCTAGCAAACAGTACCCTGACTGCTGTTAGGTAACGGGGTGAAATCCTCAGACCCATCATCAGACCTTACGCTGATGCAGTGGGGCCTTGGTTCCTCCTGATGCAGGACAATGCCTGGCCTCATGTGTAGGCAGTTCCTGGATGAAGAAGGCATTAATGACATTGACTGGCCCTCACTTTCCCCAGACCTGAATCCAAGGACAAACTTCTGTGATGTAATGTATCAGTGCATCTGACACCACAAAGTAGCGCCACAGACTCTCCAGGAGCTCATTGATGCCCTGATCCAGGTCTGGGAGGAGATCCCCCAGGACACCATCCGCCATCTCATCAGGAGCATGCCTAGACATCATCAGGAGTGCACTCAGGTGCGTGGGGGCCATACACACTACTGAGTAAGTACTGTAATAATAATAAGTACTGAGTACTGACTTATGAGATGCCATGATGAAATTTAAGCAAGTTGGAAAAGTCTGCGATTTCAATTGTTTTCTTAGATTTTTGGTGTGAGTTTGATTCCAGCCCTCAATCTTTTGGTGATGTTGGTTTCCATTGACCGTTATTAGGTAATTTTGTTCCCACCAGATTACACAATCTGCATTGATGTGTGATTTGAGTATTCCCTTGGTTTTTTTAGCAGTGTATGTTACAATGTGATCACATATTTATGTTGTTTATATGTAATAAATAGAGCCCGACCGATATATCGTTGGCCCAATATTGTCGGCCGATATTAGGCATTTTCCAAACTATCGGTATCTGCAATTATAATGGCCGATAAAGTAATATTAAAAAACTTTTTTTAACTGCCTATGCTGAACTGATTCAATACACTACCTCATATACTGTATATCTTTTATATTTTGCTGTTTTTGTTATTTATCAGAACTTATGGGACTTAACAGACTATATTTTTCCAGTCTTGTTCAAACTGTCTAACCCAAATCTCGGGCAGCGCTATTCCTGCCTCATGTAGGAAGCCTGGGGAATGTGAGAGAACCCATAATCAGGCTCGAACCCATGACTATCATGACATAGACGGTCGTGCAATGCAGCGACGTAGCTCATTACGCCACGAGGACCTCTGTGTTATTATTAGGTAGTTATATAGAACAATATACAGGTGGTTGTATGTGGTAATATAACCACATCTTCAATTTCTTGTCATCTAACAATATGTAATACTATACAGGTGGTAAATATGTGATAATATAGCCACCTCTCCATGATGTTGATATGTAGAAATAAACAGCCAGTAATATGTGATAATATAGCCACTTCTCCATGATGTTGATACGTAGTAATAAACAGCCAGTAATACGTGATAATATAGCCACTTCCCCATGATGTTGATATGTAGTAATAAACAGCCAGTAATACGTGATAATATAGCCACTTCTCCATGATGTTGATATGTAGTAATAAACAGGTGGTACATATGTGATAATATAGCCCCCTCTCCATGATGTTGATATGTAGAAATAAACAGGCGGTAAATATGTGATAACGTAACCACCTCTCCATGATGTTGATATGTAGAAATAAACAGGCGGTAAATATGTGATAACATAACCACCTCTCCATGATGTTGATATGTAGAAATAAACAGGCGGTATATATGTGATAATAAAACCAGCTCTCCATGATGTTATTTAGTAACAAACAGGCGGTAAATATGTGATAACATAGCCACCTCTCTGTGTTGTTGTCTGCCATACTGGCGTGAGCATCAGCATATGTACGGGCCAGCTGTTTAAACGCCTGGGGAGAAAACGCACATAAAAACACTTTTATTATAGTGGAATAAAAAAATATTTTGAAATGTAATTCTTTAAAAAAAGCTATTTTCTCTAATCCCTAACCTTTACCCTAATCCAAACTTTAACCCTTCATTATAGCATCATAGATGTAGATAGACAACACATCTCTGAATATCCTTCATTATAGCATCATAGATGTAGATAGACAACACATCTCTGAATATCCTTCATTATAGCATCATAGATGTAGATAGACAACACATCTCTGAATATCCTTCAGTATAGCATCATAGATGTAGATAGACAACACATCTCTGAATATCCTTCATTATAGCATCATAGATGTAGATAGACAACACATCTCTGAATATCCTTCAGTATAGCATCATAGATGTAGATAGACAACACATCTCTGAATATCCTTCATTATAGCATCATAGATGTAGATAGGTAACACATCTCTGAATTTCCGTCATTATAGCATCATAGATGTTGATAGACAACACATATCTGATTGCGTCTAAGAAAACATGCATCTTCTTTACACAGGTAATTCATTGGCTAATCCCTTATGCCTGAAGACTCAGTGAAAGTCATGTGATTCTGTCACAAGTGGGTTGAGTAATGGAGACCCGATGAGGGAGTGGTGTTCTTGTATTTTTATGTTAGCACAAACAAATGAGATTGAAGCTGCACAACAAATATACCTAGCCTACTATGCTCGAAAGCGGCATAAGGTGTTTCCCAATTGCAAGGTAGGATCCTTCGAAGGCAAAATTTTGAGGATGCTACGTCATCGAAGTCCGCCAAAGCACTGTTCCAATGTCGAGGATCCTCCGAATTTCAACCAAGGACTGAGTCCTTCATTCTGAAAATTTCCCATAGAGAGTAAAGGATGCATATGTGTATCCTTCGCGCTCCCAAATCACACACAATCCCATGCGCGGCTTTGCCGGCTCATTAAAAAAATAATTGGCGGACGTTAGTGGAGACAGTCGGAGCGAATACGGGGCAATATGCATTAAATTACAGGAATCTTTAGTGTTTAAGGTTACTGTACATTTGTTAAAACGGTAGTACATATAAGTAAAATGTAACATTTAAATGTCATTACAAATTGCTACTGTCTACTGTTGAATTGCAGTGCCAAAGGCGGACCTTTTCACTGACATAATGTCGCAATAACATGCACTTGCTAGCCTGTTCCATTTCTGTTCCATTTACATGTTCTCTGAATGTTAAGCAGGAGCCTCGCCTCTAAAGGACCTGACTTGGAAGGACCTGTCCTACGAAGGAACGAATAACACCTATAGATACAGGAGAGATATACAAAGTGTATGCCTTCTCTACAATATATAATCAAACTAATTAGGTGGAGGAGCTGACAGACCGGAGATAGGAGCTGCACAACAAATATACCTAGCCTACTATGCTCTAATACGGCATAGGCCATGCAACGTTATCAGTCCCTGAATGACGTGACAGATACACTCTTTAGCCCAATGGAAGTCTCAGCTGAAAACATTAACGGCCATGCAACAATGTTTTGAGTTGTACTATGAAGTTGAAATGACCTCTGACCTGTGTCGCCATTGAAATTACCTCTGACCTATGTCGCTATTGAAATGACCTCTGACCTGTGTCGATATTGAAATTACCTCTGACCTGTGTCAATATTAAAATGACCTCTGACCTGTGTCGCTATTGAAATGACCTCTGACCTGTGTCGCTATTGAAATGGCCTCTGACCTGTGTTGCTACTGATATGGTCTCTGACCTGTGTCGCTATTGAAATGGCCTCTGACCTGTGTTGCTACTGATATGGTCTCTGACCTGTGTCGCTGTTGAAATGGCCTCTGACCTGTGTCGCTATTTAAATGACCTCTGACCTATGTCGCTATTGAAATTACCTCTGACCTGTGTCGCTATTTAAATGACCTCTGACCTGTGTCGCTATTTAAATGACCTCTGACCTGTGTCGCTATTTAAATTACCTCCGACCTGTGTCGCTATTTAAATGACCTCCTACCTGTGTCGCTATTGAAATGACCTCTGACATGTGTCGCTATTGAAATGGCCTCTGACCTGTGTCGCTATTGAAATGGCCTCTGACCTGTGTCGCTATTGAAATGTCCTCTGAACTGTGTCGCTATTGAAATGGCCCCTGACCTGTGTCGCTATTGAAATTACCTCTGACCTGTGTCGCTATTGAAATTACCTCTGACCTGTGTCGCTATCTCTGTTGGGGTCAGACCCAATTCAATTCAGAAGCAAAAAAAATCTAACAAATCCTTATGCAAAAGTATTAAATACATTTAAATTAAAGTTTGTTTTCTGATTTGACTGAAATCAAAGTGAGACTGACCCCACACCTGCAACCAACCTCTTTCTCTAAAGAACAGGTAAACAACTGATTCCAGATTCCAGGTTTTCACTCTTACCTTGTACATGACATATTGATTAGGTGACTAATTGGTTAGGATCTCCCCTCAGCAGCCAGTATAGATCTTAATTGAGCACTAATTTAACATCTTATTTAGCCATCCTGTGTAGCTTCGTTGGCAAAGTGTGACACTTGTTACTCCAAGGGTTTAAAGTATGAAAATGCTACATGATGTACATTTCCATGTGAATGTAAATATTCCTCTACCAGCTCATCAGGCGTTGGCGAGAACATCCTCTCCTCCTGGATGTGTCTGGAGAAGTCAAAGGGGTAGGAGATCACCAGCTCCCCGCCGTGGAGGCTGGCCGACTGAACAAAAGGCAACGACCTGATCCACTTCATCACTGCATATGTCTCTGGAGCTATCTGGAGGACAGGGGGATACATAACTTACCAAACCAGTATGAGTCAGGGATGTGATACATCCCTAAACAAACCAGTATGAGTCAGGGATGTGATACATAACTTACCAAACCTGTATGAGTCAAGGATGTGATAAGTACCTTACTAACCCAGTATGGCTCAGGGATGTGATACATAACTTACCAAACCAGGTTAAGTCATGGATGTGATACCTACCTTGCCAAACCAGTATAAGTCAGGGATGTGATACATACCAAGCCATTATGAGTCAGGGATGTGATAGATACCTTACTAAACCAGTATGAGTCAAGGATATGATACATACAATCTCAACAATCAATGCATCACTGTCTGGTCAGTCTCCCTCTGCCCCTAGTCCAACTGCTGTCTACTCACTCTGTTTGCCGGCTGTCCTACACACTCACCTCTGTACTTTCTCCCCTATTGATTCTGCCTATATCAACAAAACCATACTATCATCCAAGACAACTTCCTGTTCCCTCGATCCCATTCCTGCATCTCTCATTAAAGCCTGTCTGCCTGCACTTTGTCCCTACATCACACGCATTGTCAACCTTTCCCTCACCCATGGCACTGTCCCCGCCATCTATAAAATTGCTGGTGTCACTCCCATTTTAAAGAAGTCCGGACTGGATACCACCGTCTTTAATAACTTCCGCCCGATATCCAACCTCCCCTTCCTGGCCAAAACCCTGGAAAAGACAGTAGCCTCTCAACTCCAAAAACACCTGCTCAACAATGACTTGTTTGAACCCCTCCAGTCTGGTTTCCGCCCACTCCACAGCACAGAGACTGCACTACTGAAAGTTATAAATGACCTCCTCATCTCTGCTGATGCAGGTTCCCTCAACATCCTGATTCTCCTCAATCTGAGTGCTGCCTTTGACACTGTGAGCCACCAGATCCTCCTTACCAGGCTCAGGGGTCTGGGTGTTGAGAGAACTACACTCTCCTGGCTACAAGCATACAAATCGCACCCATTTCATCTCCCTCAGTCACCAAACATCAGAACTAACTACTGTTACCCAGGGGGTCCCCCAGGGCTCTGTCCTGGGTCCCCTACTCTTCATCATTTACATCCTCCCCCTTGGTCAGATCCTTCGCCTAGACCTTTACTGCTACGCTGACGACACTCAGATCTACCTCAGCACCAAATCTCTCACCAACCCACCTCTGGCCCATATTGAAACCTTTCTCTCTGAAATAAAAACCTGGAAGCAACACAACTTCCTCAAACTCAACTTTGATAAAACAGAACTCCTTCTCATAGGCACTAAATCCCCCCTCAGTAAAACTGGCACTTTATCTCTCACCATTGATGACACAGTTGTTTCTCGATCCCCCCATGTCCATAACCTAGGTGTCATTCTTGACCCCACCCTCTGTTTTGAGCAACATATTAAACAGACTGTCAAATCCTCCTTCTTTCATCTCCGTAACATTGCAAAACTCAGATCCTCCCTCCTCCACCTGCAGCTGAAACTCTGACCCAAGCATTAATCTCTTCCCGCCTTGACTATTGCAGTTCTCTCTTGCCTGGCATCAACTCCTCATACCTCCATGAGCTCCAAATGGTTCAAAACTCTGCAGCCAGGCTTCTCACTCACTCAAAGTCCTGGCAGCACATCTCCCCCATCCTCTGTGAGCTTCATTGGCTCCCTGTTCATTACAAAATACTCCTTCTGACATACAAAGCCCTCCACCAACTTGCTCCCCCCTACCTTTCAGACCTTCTTCATCATTATCAACCCTCACACACACTCCACTCTGGTACAGCAGGCCACCTCATCATCCCCAGATCCAAGCTACAGGGTTTTGGTGACAGGGCTTTTTCCAGGGTTGCTCCCCATCTCTGGAACTCACTGCCACAAACCATCCAAGACTCTGACTCTATTGACATCTTCCGCTACCGCCTAAAGCCCTTTTTGTTTAAACAAGACTTCCCATAGCCCCCTTGATGTTGTTTCTGCCTTTTTGTGTTCTTTGTTTTTCTTTTTTTGTAAAGTGTCTTTGGGTCATTGAAAAGCGCTATATAAATACCATGTATTATTATTATTATACCATGCCATTATGAGTCAGGAATGTGAAAGGTATCTTACTAAATTAGTATGAGTCAGGGAAGTGATACCAAACCAGTATGAGTCAGGGATGTGATACGTACCTAACCAAACCATTATGAGTCAGGGATGTGATACATAACTTACCAAACCAGTATGAGTCAGGGATGTGATACATAACTTACCAAACCAGTATGACTCGGAGATGTGATACATACCTAAACAAACCAGTATGAGTCAGAGATGTGATACATACCTTACCAAACCAGTATGAGTCAGAGATGTGATACACACCTAACCAAACCAGTATGAGTCAGGGATGTGATACATACCTTACCAAACCAGTATGAGTCAGAGATGTGATACATACCTAAACAAACCAGTATGAGTCAGAGATGTGATACATACCTAAACAAACCAGTATGAGTCAGAGATGTGATACATACCTTACCAAACCAGTATGAGTCAGGGATGGGGATGTGGTCAGTGCGGAACTGTCTAATCCGGCGATTCCGGTAGAAAACAGATGTCAGATCAGGGAAATTCCGGTTCAAGTCTAGGTTCTGAGCATTGGTCCGACCCACCGTCCAACCATTAAGCTCATGACCCTACACGCAAACGCACACACACAATCACACACAAACATCAATCACCTCACTAAATTAATCTGTAATGCATCATGCTTAAAGGACGAGAAGTGATGGGATGGAATTTAAATTTCCTGGACTTTTGGTCCCAACTCAAGGTTTCAGTAATGTCACATAGTGAAAATGCAAAGCTCTCTGCTAAAGTGGGTAAAAACTAGTAGAGCATTTTTCTGCTCAACTGGTTAAAACCAGCAGAGCAACTGAGGACAGATGACATGCTGGTACACTAGCAGGTTGGGATCTAATAAAAGAGAGAAGAGCTTTCCCACTGCCAGGTGACAGGGTAGGAAAATCTATTCAACATCTTAGAAAATGTCTAGAACAATGTTCATGATTGTGCTTTTCAATGCTAACATTATGTGGTTAGATTAAGACATCACATTAGCAAATTGTCACTAAATTACAATTAACCGCTGTCACATGGCAACGTGTTACTTGGCACCAGCCTGACTGTATATGGATGTTTATGCTGCCCCTCTTGTCACCTGCTCATTCTCTCACTGGTAGTGGGAGGAGCTAGGGATGGACCAGTAGGAAGAGTTAGACAGATGACTGAGAGGTGGAAAAGGCGGGGCTTAGCAATTCTCCTCCTAGCATATCAAAAGTTCCACTTCAAGGAGTAATCCACCCCCATAAATACTAATAATAAACTCAGTGATATACAAATCCATAGAAATAGAATGGATAGAAAGGTCATTGAATTGCTTGGTGTGGTCATTCGATTAGTACACAACAAAATGGGGATTGTTGTTAGTTGTCACGGTGACAACACGTGAATCGGTTTAATGCGGAAGTGGGCCGCTAGATTTTTGCAGTGGAATGGTACACATAAAAATGCCTCCGCTCTGACCATTCTGGAATGGCCTTTCTATACTTTCCATTTCTATGTACAAATCCTATGTTTCATAATTGGGTAATATAACTTCTAATTATTTTGCACATTGCCATAGAAACCCGATTCACACAGATATTATAGAAAAACTAGATTTACCAAATTTAACAGGTGGGTTTTTAAATACTAAATTGTCAGTTTGTTTAGGCAATATAACAATATAAAGAGTTACTGCCTAAATGTTTATTTTTGTGTAGATACAATACATTTTCAAGCTACCTATGTACTCAGGTATAAATTAACCTAGCCAGCCAGAAGGCAGACATTATTGTGTTGTGGGTGCTGAAGTCAGCTTGATTCTCAATAGGTTTTATTAACAAACTGTTGCTTTGCTCACTCACTGTAGCTATGATATGCAGTAAATACTAAAATAGTGAAAATTATAGTGATTATTAATTTGGGTGGATTTCCCCTTTACAAACATTTTCCCGAAGAGGGTGGAGATACAAAGGTTGTCCATAGAGATAGGTAGAGGACACACTTGCTGCAGAGTCTATATTAGCATGACGAACATCACCGTGCAGAAGTTATAATGGCAGAGATTAAACGTGCGGCGATTGGACGGTTTTGTTTTCAACTATTTAGCCAAGATGCAGAGTAAAAATAATGCAATAAATTTACAAAGAATTCAACCATTTACTTCTAAATGCAAAGTAAGGGTTATGCATTTATATCAGCAGTGAGGTTAGGGTTAGTCTTAAAGTTAACCACATGGTTAGGAATAAGATTAGAATTAATATTAAAATCAGATTTTTAGAAAGAGAACCGTAGAAATAGGCGTTTTTTACGACTGCAGCAACCGGTTGATTTCGACGTCTCATTTGTTTAGGATTTACTTCCTGGTTGTAGTGTTCTTGTTGTTCCGGGTCGTTGCTATCGTCTACCTCGGCAGCCGCCAGATCGTAGCCATCTGGGTTCATTGACGCCAGGATGTGGATACGCGTGGTGTTGAGCAAAGTCTGGATCCGCTGGTTGCCGAGGAGATACTCGGAACACAGGTACTGGGCCAGGTAGATTAGCAGCTGGCGACCCAGGACCTCGTTACCATGCATGTTGCCCACCAGCTTAATCTCCGGTTCCACTGGGAAACAGAGGAGCGAGAGAAACAAAAGTCACTTAAATATATATTTTAACATATTAAGAGGAGGGTGGGAGATGATGAGCGTTATGAGAGATGAAGGAGAGTGAGAAAGAGACAGAGGTGAGAGAGGAGAGGGCTAGAGGCAGAACGTTAAGCTCCACCCTATGCAGTCCCTTACCGTTGCCTAGCTAGCTCTTAGGTTGTCCCTGTTTCTATCTATAACAACAAGATACAACCAATTCCCTAACACTGTGAATTGGCCACATACTTACATAGTTCATGACCTCCAGGGTTATCTGTGAACTCAATGGCCAGGAGGTCCTTTCCCTCTACACTACGTCCGAGGCTGTACGTCCGAGAGATGTGGGAGCACTTTGCCGCGGTTCTCTTAAGCACGCTGTACATCTGATTGGTCAATCAATCAGTCAACTAATCAATACACCAACCATATAAAGAGCATTATTTTATTTTCAATAAAATGCTTTGCAAAGTATAAACATCATAGTGGTTTACCATACTTAAACCAGATGGTTCCACAGTTGTAATGTAAGGTAACAAAAAACAACATTAAGTAGTAAAAGAAATAAAAGGAAGACCTGAGCGTTGGAGTGGTATGTGAACTGGATAATGGTGGACTGCTCATCTGGAGAAATGTTGGAGAAAGACACTTCTTGTTTGGCTGAGAAGGAAGGCAGGACAAAGAGAGGGGCGGGGTTTTCTGAATCGTTTGATTGGTTTCTGACACACCACCAAAACACCACAGATTTTATCACAAGATTGTGATGGTGCATAGAGTAGTGGTACTTTGTAGTTGAGTTGTGACAATACATAAGATGAGTATACTGCATAGTTAAGTAGTGATACTGATTAGTGATACTTCTTAGTTGAGTTGTGAAACTGTGTAGTTGAGTAAGCTTCAATGCCATACAACACTTCTTCTGTGGCCTTCAACTGGTCCTAAACTCTAGAAAAAACGAAACAAAATTTTTCAACTGCACCTTGCCCGTACCTACCAGCTTGACTAGCATCTCCACTCTGGATGGGTTTTAACTAGAATATGTCGACATGGTCAAATACCTAGGTGTCTGGTTAGATGGTTCACTTTCATTCCAGTCCCATATTAACTACCTCCAATCCAAAATTACATCAAGGATTGGCTTCTTATTCCACAACTAGTCCTCCTTCACCCACGCTGTCAAACACACCCTGGTAAAAACGACAATCCTACCGTTCCTAGACTTCGGTGATGTCATCTACAGAACTGCCTCTATATCCCTCTTTAGAAAGTTAGATGTATTCTACCACAGCGCCATCCAATTCATCACTAATGCCCCATTCAACAACCACCACTGTGACCTCTATGCACTAGTGTGCTGGTCCTCACGACACTCTCGACACCTAACCCACTGGCATTAACTAATCTACATGTCACTGCTATATGTAAAGCTAAACTCTTCTCTCCATACACATCTTGAACCTGCCCTAAAGCAGTTACATCTCCCTTGTCACCCTAAAAGCCCATAACCTCTTTGGCCGCAACTTTTTCCATTTCTCAGCTGCTAACGTCTGGAACAAACTACAGAAGTCTTTCAAACTTGAGAACACCATCTTGCCTCCTTTACATCACAACATCATGTCAGATATTATATTCTAAAAGACCACTGTACATGCTGACCCTCCTACACCAAGAACACTACATATGCCCATTTTTGCACTAGTTATGCCCCATGATGCATTTGCCTGCATTCATCCGCACAGTATCTTATTTACTGTATGTCATTTGCACTACTTTAATTTGCACAGTTTACACTCACGTGTTACATATTACATTGTTACTGCCATGCCACTTTACATACCAACTGATCTACTTCTCTAATTTAGACATAATTTGCACTGACTGTACATATACTTCCATCATAATCTCTGAGTATCTGCACCCTATATTTTTTATTTTTATTTTAAATGTTTTTTGTAATTCATGTTTAACTTTGTCATCTTGCACCATTGTGCTTTATTTGACCAGGTCGCCGTTGAAAATGAGAAACTGTTCTCAACGTGCCCATCTGGTTTAATAAAAGTTTAAAAAAGAAAATAAAGTAGTGATAAAGTGTAGATGAGTAATGATACTGTTGTGATAATACATAGGTGAGTAGTGATACTGCCTAGTTGAGTAGTGATACTGTATATTTGAGTAGTGATACTACATCAATGAGTTGTGATACTACATAGATGAGTAGTGATAATGTGTAAATGAGAAGTGAAATTGCGTAGATAAGTGGTAATACTGCTTAGTTGAAAAGTGATACTGCTTACCTCTAAGTAGAGCTAGAGGGTCGTAACAGCCCTCTTGTTCACCGGCGAAGAATCGGTCACAGTCCAGGAAGTAGGGCCATGCCATGTCAATCCCTTCAAATGCATGGGCACACCCCTTCTTTACCGCATCGCAGGTACTACGACATGGCTTCAGGAGGAGACGCAGGCCGGATCAGGAGGACCAGGACAAAGAGGAGGTGCAGTTAGGTAGAGTGGATGAGGAGACAAAAATGAGGTGCAGTTAGGTAGAGTGGAGGAGGAGGAGACAAAAAGGAGGTGCAGTTAGGTAGAGTGGATGAGCAGACAAAAAGGAGGTGCAGTTAGGTAGAGAGGAGAAAGAGGAGACAAAAAGGAGGTGCAGTAAGGTAGAGTGGATGAGGAGACAAAAAGGAGGTGCAGTTAGGTAGAGTGGAGAATGAGGAGACAAAAAAGAGGTATAGTTAGGCAGAGTGGAAGAGGATAAGTTAAAAAAGAGGTGCAGTTAGGTAGAGTGGAGAAGGAGGAGAAAAAAAGGAGGTGCAGTTAGGTATAGTGGAGAAGGAGGAGACAATAAGGAGGTCCAGTTAGGTATAGTGGATAAGGAGGAGACAAAAAGGAGGTCCAGTTAGGTGGAGTGGAGGAGTAGAAAACAAGAAGGTGCAGTTAGGTAGAGTGGAGAAGGAGGAGACAAAAAGGAGGTGCAGTTAGGCAGAGTGGAGAAGAGGAGACAAAAAGGAGGTGCAGTTATGTAGAGTGGAGAAGACAAAAATTAGGTACAGTTAAGCAGAGTGGAAGAGGATAAGTTAAAAAAGAGGTGCAGTTAGGTAGAGTGAGAAGGAGGAGACAAAAAGGAGGTGCAGTTAGGTAGAGTGAGAAGGAGGAGACAAAAAGGAGGTGCAGTTAGGTAGAGTGAGAAGGAGGAGACAAAAAGGAGGTGCAATTAGGTGGAGTGGAGAAGTAGGAAACAAAAAGGAGGTGCAGTTAGGCAGAGTGGAGGAGACAAAAAGTAGGTGCAGGTAGGTAGAGATGAGGAGACAAAAAATAGGTACAGTTAAGCAGAGTGGAAGAGGATAAGTTAAAAAAGAGGTGCAGTTGGGTAGAGTGGAGACAGAAAAGGAGGAGACAAAAAGGAGGTGCAGTTAGGCAAAGTGGAGAAGGAGGGGACAAAAAGAAGGTGCAGTTAGGTAGAGTGGAGGAGGGGACAAAAAGGAGGTGCAGTTAGGTAGAGTGGAGAAGGAGGAGACAAAAAGGAGGTGCAGTTATGTAGAATGGAGAAGGAGGAGACAAAAAGGAGGTGCAGTTAAGTAGAGTGGAGGAGGAGACAAAAAGGTGCCATTAGGTGGAGTGGAGGAGGAGACAAAGTTGTAGAGTAGAGGAGGCGGGAACAAAAAGGAGGCACCGTTAGGTAGAGTGAAGGAGGAGAGTAGAGGAGGCGGGAACAAAAAGGAGGCACCGTTAGGTAGAGTGAAGGAGGAGGAGACAAAAAGGAGGTGCAGTTATGTAGAGTGGAGGAAACAAAAAGTAGGTGCAGTTAGGTAGAGTGGAGTTGTAGGAGACAAAAAGGGGGTGCAGTTATGTAGAGTGGAGGAAACAAAAAGTAGGTGCAGTTAGGTAGCGTGGAGAAGGAGGAGACAAAAAAAGAGGTGCAGTTAGGTAGAGTGGAGAAGGAGGAGACAAAAAGGTGCCGTTAGGTGGAGTGGAGGAGGAGACATAAAGTTGTAGTTAGGTAGAGTACAGGACCAAAGTTTTTGACCAATTTTCCAAGCCGCACCCGCCCGCCATTCGCTGTGAACAATATTTTACAATGTATATATTTTTTTCATTTGATTGTTTCAACCGCGACCCAGACGAATATGATTAAAATATAATTTTTTATCACGACATCCGCCCGATCCACGGTTTATCCACGGTTTATCCACGGAGTCCATGGCTGTAACTGCTAACTGCGCATCTCTAATGTGCAGCCTGATTTTTTTTCTTTCTGGTTGTAAGAAAACTGAGGTATAATAATAATAATAACCTTTATTTTATAAAGCGCCTTTAAAAGCAGCTTCTCAAAGCGCTTTACATACATACAATAAACAATTTAAAAATATCAACAGGTAAAAAGCAAGTTTAAAAAAATAAGTCTTGAGTTGACCTTTAAAAATGGCATAAGACTGTGCTTCCCTAAGTTCTAGAGGCAGAGAATTCCAAAGGACAGGTGCATAGGAGGAAAAAGCCCTGTCACCCATAGACTTTAAGAGAGTTTTAGGAACAACCAGCATGCTTGATTTTGAGGAGCGCAATCTGCAATTTGGAGTGTAGGGGAATTTATCAGCTTTTCAGCTACTGGGAAGGTTAACGTAACATTGGCCGCAGTCTAGCGATGTTTCTGAGATGAAAAAAATATGTTTTAACACTACTCTGAATGAAAGAATCAAATGAAAGATTTGCTTTAAAAATAACTCCAAGGTTCTTCATTTTGCTCTGGATACCCAAAACAGAACCGTCAAGAGTCAGAGCCAGAGAGCCAACTTTGGGAATTTGATGACAGTGATTCTAAATAGATATTAAGATATAAATATCATATTACACATCCAGGCCAAAATTGGATGTTTACGTTTACAAAGTTGGATTGTAACGTTATTTTTTTAATTGCACACATACACACACATATGTAGTACACACACATACACACACATACACATATATACACACATATACACACACAAGCACATACACACACACATATACACACACACACACACACACACACACATACACACACACACACATACACACAGACATACACACAGACACACACATACACACCTTGATAGCTGCAGGACTAGGCTGGTGCTTGCAGGGCGGGGCAAGAATGGAGCAGCCAATCAGACGGATGTCTGGTGAGCACTCCCCATTCAACAGGCCGTGTATGACAGACAGGAGGAGGTACTCAGCACCTGACTCCACCTCTTGGCGAGACTGATGTCCCAGGATGTTGGGGAAGATGGTCCTGAGGACAGAGAATCAGTTCACTGATTGTTCATGATATAAAATATATTTTTGTTGTTGTGAGCTAAGCTGGCCTCCAAAAGCAACGTAGACTTCCCCTAAACCCTAAACCATCAGTAGGCTGGACAATAGACTTCCCCTAAATCCTAAACCATCAGTAGGCTGGACAATAGAATGCTTTTATCACTCACAGCCGTGAAACGGCCACAGAACGCTGGTTGAGCTGGAACGCGAGCATGAGGCCATAGCAAATTAATTGAAAAGAATGTTCAAGGAGCCTGTTTTGCAGTTTTGAAGCTTAAAATGAAATTTTCCCAAAATGGCACCTACAAAAGTCTACCTTTTAATTTTAGTACTACAATCTGCTCTTAAGATGAAACCAAAATATTACAAGTGTACTAGGAAGTGAATATCCACCCCTCTAGGGTGTAAGTTGCGCTTACTTCTAGATAACAGGGAAGTATACAAATAGTAAGTGAATAACTAGTTTTTCACTAGTTTTTTTTACTTTGGGTTTCATGAAAGCATCTCATAGTTTCCATCGGCATTGCATTTAAAACTGTAGATTGTCCTGATTAAAATGAGGTCCTACTTGAAGAAAGTTTAAACTATACACTTGAGGTATTTGCCGAGGCATACAGGCATGATTCTGCATAGTAAAATGGGCGGGGCTCTGAACAAAAGGGATGCGTGAATAGCCTGTGATGACAGCTAGTCATAGTCAGTCGACGTACCGTATATTAATTAAAAGGGGAGGTTCTACTGAGTAAAATGAGGTCTGACTTAAAAACATACATTTGAGATATCTAATGAAGAAGACATACATGTCCGCACGTGCATCTTTTTCCCAATAGAGAAACAACATTGTTCCAAATGAATGTGTATTTTTGACACCGTAAAGACATGGCAATGAAGTTTGATGACAATTTGTAATATTTAAACGTACAATATGTCATTTTTGGCCGATAGGGGTCTCTCAATCAAAACATTAGCAAAAGATGTACTTGGATGAAGTCGGGAAGTAGCGTGGGATCATGGGTTTTGTTATCGTCATCAATGACAACCTTCCAATCTAGAGTCTCTGGCAGAAAAAATGTTCACTAACAAAGTAATGTATTGTTAAAAATATCATAACTTTATTCATGTTATGTTTGGCGGTTGCCTGGAACTTAGAGCAACTAGCGCAGTCAAAGGTTATATGACGCCATTGACGGAGAACAAAATGAAACGTACCGTGTCTTCGAATTATATTACAAATTTCTCTGGATTTGAAAGTTGGTGGAAACATTTAGGATAATGTAAGTACACAACTAAGAAATATATATAATATAGGTATAGTGATGTTTACTTTTTTTAATGCAAAGTATATCTTTTGTTATTGTTTTGGAAAACTACATATTGTACATTTAACAATTCAGTAAGGATGTCTGTAGAAAAGTTTTGGATTTTTGATGAACACAAAGGAGATTCCAGCAGATTGCAGCATTAGCAGACGACTGCAAAAATTTGCATAGGCAGCCAAGCAATGTTTTGTTCAATACATATGTTTTTGTTTATACTATCTAAGTGTGCGCAGTCCTAATTACAGACCCATGACAACGTGAAGTAGCCAGAATCAATTTTAGAAAACAAAAAACTGACCAGATAACTGATATTGCTTGGCTAAAAAACATAGGGTGCCTGTAAATTCAATCGCGGAAGTATAGTTGGTGAATGTAATAATTGTGTGCATGATCTGACTAAAAGCTTCTGCATTGGATGAGCAGTGCGAAACAAATTGACGGCTGTGCACAGGATGATTACGCTCCCCAACCATACTTCCGTGATTGAATTTACAGGCGCCCGATCTGCACACAAGGAGTCGCTGGAGAGCAATGTAGCAAAGGTTATCTATCCCAAATCCCAGGCAGCACAATGCCAATTTGCACTGCCTCGTTCTGGAGGTCCGGGATAGCCGGAGAACCCATAGTTAGGCTTGAACTATGGACTATCATGACGTGGACTGTTCTGTAATGCAGTGACTTAGTCTAATATGTCATGTAGACACCCGTAATTAACAAAACGTCATCCCGAAAAAGCGTTGTTAAAAAAATTATCTGTCCAGGCTACCACCAGTACTTTAAATTAAGTATTGCATCATCACATCCGAGCACACTTTCCCAGGCAAGGCAGAGTGATCAGGGTTTGTTCATTCTCTATGGAGTTCACTGTTCATAATCTCGTTACCAGACACTTGTGTCCAAATTAGTAGAAGGTCTGGTGGAGTTTTGCTTCACACATGGCCTACAGGAGTAGCCTAGATGAACACTGCCAGAAGTCGGAGGAGTGATAGACAGAGACGTGTTGTGTGGTTGTGATGGTAGGCAAGCAGACTCTTATCTAAATCCTTGATGAAACTGGGCTGTGAATGACAATTTAATTCACTGCTATGGATAATTACTAGATATGTATTACAGCTGTGTGAAGCAAACAATGGCAGAGCTGGAGCAGTGTTCATATGTGTGACGTTGTCCGGTTCCCCATCACAACAACACTCAGTGACTGGTAACACTCCGAATCTCACGTGTCATGAACGCACCCCTGTCATCAGGTCGAAATCACCAGAATTTGACCTTTGGTCTGTATAAAACCCCTCACAACTTTGCGGTATTGAACGTATTATTCCTACTGAGCATTTCCTTCGTATTTTCTGGCTTGACCCTATTTTTGAGGATTTCGGATATTTTTCTTTTGGATTATCCCCTGGTACTTTTGCTTTGATTATTGTCTAACCTGGATTTGTTTTGCCTGTACTACTACGCGCTCCAGTGTACTGACCTTGCCCATACGACTACGCGCTCCAGTGTACTGACCTTGCCCGTACGACTACGCGCTCCAGTGTATTGACCTTGCCCATACGACTACGCGCTCCAGTGTATTGACCCTGCCTGTACGACTACCCGCTCCAGTGTATTGACCCTGCCTGTACGACTACCCGCTCCAGTGTATTGACCCTGCCTGTCTCAAGAGCCTGTTTTGGATGTGCCTATACATACATACCTGTTCTCTCTTATATATTTCTTATTGCCCTGGTCTGAACTGTTTACCTCCCAGAGAAATACATTCCTTGATCTCTAACAAATATATTATTAAATACCTATTTTTTTGGTAAATACCTGGTCCAGTGTCATATCGTTACAATATGGTCTACAAAATGTAGCCTTCTACCTTCTTATTTCAATGGATTTGTAATGCAACATAACATCGCTATATCAATTATATATTCTCAATCAGATATCATTCCCTAACCTAGAATTCATCATTGATATAGGGCATGTGTCACAGTTGTTGTTGTGTAGGAGAGGAAACGGAGACCAGAATGCGGGAGGAGCGTTCTTGATGTTTAATGAACATGAATAGATCGAGGAATACACTGTACCGGAACCGTTCCACGTAATACATTGGAACTGCACAAAACTATATATATATTTCCAAGTGCTCTAACGCGGCACTGACGCGACTAACATATACAT